>JAMZAV010006281.1:0-40643 GCA_024449915.1 Sweltsa coloradensis
CATCCTACCTGGAATATCCTTCTGTAACTGAGCATCTAACCCTGTAACTGTGCATCCTCCCCTGTAACTGTGCATCCTACCCCTGTAACTGTGTATCCTTCCCCTGGAACTGTGCATCCTACCCCTGTAACTGTTCATCCTTCACTTGTAACTGAGTGTCAGGTAAATCTTATATTAGTAGTTCTTTTTTTATGATAGCACACTTATATGTTTTCTCGATCTCGTGTTTCGTGCAATGACCAAATCCAGGAGAGTAACTGGGATGTGAAACGTCTTATTTTTGGGAGCTCAAGCAGCAGTGCTATATAATAAAAAACCCATATGTTTCAATTCTCCGTGTTCGGTCATTGTTTACAAAATCATCCTTACAACACTAATGTTTTCACAGAGGCTGGCGCGGAGACGAGTTTTAGCCGCTCAGCTTTCTGTTTTCACACTTACCCCAGCAAACACGAACTGATGGGCCCAAAGTAGCCCGCAAGCCGCCGCCCAGAACTGAACTGGCCAGCCGCTTGCAGGCCGGCATCTTTGGCCAGTTACGGCTCGCTCTGATTTTGTCCCACCGGCCATCAGCCGGCCGTCACTTGTGGCTCACTTCTGGCCCTTAACCGGCAAATGGCCAAAGATGCCGGCCCGCAAGTGGCTGGCCAGAATTGAACTGGCCAGCCGCTTGCGGGCCACTTATGGCCCATCAATTCGTGTTTGGGAAATCATTGGGACCAGCGCGATCTGGTATCTAAATATGTAAACGAAAAATTAAAATAATAAGTATAATTGTTATTATATTGGTGTAACATAGGTATTTCGTTCTAATTTCTGACAACGGACCATTATCTGTATGTGGATACACAATATGTATCAATTGCATGTAATTATAAAGTTTGAAGTTAGGTGTCTCGAACTCGGTCCAGCAGGGCGACTCTACATCTGTAAGACTAGCCTCTAACCGTTGCGCCACGGAAGAAGCTTGATGTGTTGAGGGAATAATCACCTATAGATACAATAGCAAATCGACTTTCACTGGATGGGTGATTGTAAATATATGTTTAGCTGGAAGACGGTATTCTAGTGATGAGCCAACACATTAACACTGCTGGCCAACCGGCAGCCGGCAAAGTGATGGCCAGCCATATTCACGCCTGTGGCGGCAAAACAACAGCGACACGGCAGCGGCCAACCATCACTGGGCAGGTTACTAGTATGTTGTGGCCAGCCGTGCGTATGGTTACAAGTGATGGTCCATGACTTATCCGCTGCTGGCCAACCGGCAGCCGGCAAAGTGATGGCCAGCCATCTACATGCCTGTGGCGGCAAAACGACATTAACACGACAGCGGCCAACTAACACCGGGCTGGGGATATTTTTGTTCTGGCCAGCCTTCAGACGGTATGCCAGTGACAGCCTGACACCTTCTCACTGCTGGCCAGCCAGTGGCCACAGTGGCCAGAAGTGCCAGCAGGCAGCCATCACTCTACCGTAACTTATGTGTTTGCTGGGACGTTTATAAAGAATAAATCTATGCTATCCATTTCGCGTATTTCTAAATTCATTCATTTGTTTTGAATTAAAAATTAGTAAAATCCCCGAAATTTACTCAATTTTGGTCAATTCGGGAGTTTATTCCAAGTGTAAAGATTTCTTAAACTAAAATTTTCATACTGGATGTCAATGTTTATCAATGTGAACGCGCAAGTTTATTTGGTTTTATCGTACGATAAACGGTATTTGCGAATTTCCAGAATATAATCCATGTTTTGGTTTTCCCATTTTTTTATTTTCTGGACTTATGTCTCGCAATGGATCTATAAGGCTAATTTTTGCAACAAATCGCAGATATCAATATAAAATACTTTATAAACATCCATGAAAAATCTGGTGATGCTATTATCAACCGTGCAGCAGAAATCATCAACACCTGAGTGCGTGCATGTTATGAGGATATACGAGATGCGGTTTAAGAGGGAATGGGACACATTCGTCAGTTAGCAAATAGCTATTCGCTCGGCCAAGAAGCAGCCGACGTATATGAAACTTTGCAAAGTTCTCAATAAAGCATACATGGACAGCCCAACAGTCATAGATTTTTTTTTATTTTGTCATTTTGTTTTAGTAAGCCAGAAAGTTTTTTATGAATATAGTTTTTTTTTTTTTAGCAAAATCGAAATTCGTGAAAACTAATTTATTTGTAATAAATAATTTCAAAACAAATTTTAGAAATGTGTTACTATGGAGCCCTATATTTCTAATTTCGTGACATATTCTGTTCAAAATTTCAAGCACCTGTCAAACTGACACCACAGTTGTTTACAATTTAGGGTAGTTGTCAAGGGAGCGGAAACATAGGGCTCTACACTAACACTTTCAAGAAATTATCAATAAATTATTTTTAAAAAAAAATGATTTTCAGGTTTTTGGATTTTCTTAAAAAGTCTAAAATTGACCACATTCATGGATTGATCCTGGCTGATAAACATAAAAATGTAAGCTTCATTAACAGCTATGTAAAGTTTAATATATGTCGGATTCATCCTGGCCGAATAGCTATGTTCCATCTGACAAATGTGACCAAAGGGGTCGAAATGTACGATCTATGTTCCTAATAAAAACTGAAATTCAAAAATCCCGCCTTGTAATAAAGACTTAAATCAATCGATCAATCAATCAATCAATCCCTTCTCTTATTTGTTCTTATTATTTTTATAGTGTATCTGATTTAACCTTGTATAGAACGATCGAAAAAAAATGTGCATACTAAATACTATTTAAAAAAATTATAATTGACATTTATGATTACAAGATAATATTTCGCTTCGGCCTAACACTCCTCAGTCCCCTCACACGCACAACCTAGCTAGGAAACTGAAGTTGGATACTTCATTGTTGCTGGGTAGAATTAAAATACGGGAACTCAAATATAGAACTCACCATGGTTATTTGCCAATGAGGTTATCTTGTTTCACGTAATTCAAGCAAACTACAAGAAGTAAAATCACACAAACTAACTCTGATACTACCGAAACTAGAAACATAGTCAAACAGTTCTAAAAATCAAGTACTTCGCATGTAAAACCAGACCGAACTTTTCACCTAGAATGCTGCGAATGATGGAGTTTCTGCGCTCGTGATCTCCTCTCTATGAGGTAGATAGTGGCAGGGTCTGATTAGTTATCATTGCCAGGTGGGGATCTGTAGGAACCATGTTTATTAGTCTCTCGTCAACGACTGATAAGCTTTATCAGTGTGATAACCTAGGCTACACCTCAAGTATCGAGGGGATTGGAAGATTCGTGTGTTAACATGTTGAATGTTGAGCAATAGGTTGTTTGGCACGAGCATGGTGGTATATATCTTTAGGTGATTTCACTTGCGTATCCAGCAATGCTATTTTTGTGGTCGCTTAATGCACGCAGTTCAGACAGAATCCGCCAGGATCGCGACGTGTCAGGTGGTAGTCACGTGACGAGAAAGTCGATAAAGAAGTTTTTCCAAACTTCTTTATCGACTCTAATACCTCGAGAGATGGCGGTGTGTATGCACTTTATTGAAGGCCGTGCATTCAGATCCGTAGGCGGAACATTCGAATTTCCGAATTCGAGCCATCTGATTGGTCCCCAAGGCCGCCATCTTGTAAGTTCTATGTCACGTGACTACCACCTGACACGTCGCGCATTCTGTCGGCGACCGCCTGCACTGCGTGCATTAAGCGACCACAGAATTCTGGCAGTGAAATCACCTAAAGATATATACCACCATGGGCACGAGAGTCTTACTTGGAGATATTAGGGGGGGGGGGGTCGCTGGAAGAACCAGCCACACCTTCCACCCCGGTGTAGAATTTTGCAAAGAGTTGAAAGCGAGAAAAGGAAAAGTCCATCTCGCAAACTCAACTAGTTTGTAGGGGAGTATTTACCTTCCGCATCCAGAGGCGAGCTCTGGCCGGCGATATGAGAAACTTCCCCCTTTCCACCCCTTGCTGTGACTGGTTCTGTCCTGCACGGTGGTGTCCTACCCACAGACACAGAGTGGTGCATTATGACCTAACGGTTGACGCGCCCTTATGTTAAGATAAACTTTGTTTGTGTTTAAGTTACCAACGTAGGAACTGCGTTTGCCTTAAGACCTCGGTCAATATTTCAGTTAAGGTAATTATGTTGAAAGGGCCCATCCGCCCATTACTCCCCAAATTAAAAAAAAACTGGAAAATGACACAATTGGTGATTTTATTATTATTGTTAAAAGAATAAGGAAGAATACGTTGTTTAGTTCAAAGTAATTTTTACACCGATTTTTTCAAGATTAAGAATATATATGGAGGGGTGCACAGCACCCATCCAGACAATCTGAGAGGTGCTTCAACCCCTGGGCAGCCACTGAGTCGGTACCCCCTCTTCAGACGACTTATTGAATAAATCAAATTTAAATTCACATAGTTGTCGGTTGTAGTGGAAGTTAGGCCTGCTGTTAGGCAGTGCCTTATTAATGTGTACTTCTGCCTTGTTTCTAATTCTAAACGCTAGGGAGGAAAGCACCATGCTGGATCCAGCCTTAGGTATTGAGAGGAAAGGGAATGTTACCGGGTACTCAACACATGGCTCGCTCACTCGTCTAACAACGACTTTGTCGTTTGTCTAGTTATGTATAATTATATATAAATATTTAGGATGAATACTTAAAATTAGTTGAAAAATGAACAAAACGTATAGTTGTTTCCATAAGAATAAATTCTATAGACATTGTTCATGAATGAGCTTCGAGAGTGTTTTTTACCATTTGAATATCACATGCGGCAGTTTCTTTCTGCGTTTAGTCGATTTATTTATTAGTTAGTCACTATATCGGCCTACATTAATTTAAAATGCATTTCACTTTTAGAACCTTGTAACGGTCATAAGTACTAACTAAAAGGGTGGGGGTGGAATGGCCAAATAATCTACAATCTCTCTTATAGTTAATGCTTATGTCCGTTACAAATTTCAAAAAGTAAAATGCACATACAAATTAATGTAGGCCGATATAGTACCTTACTAATAAATAAATCGACAAAACGCAGAAAGAAACTGCTACATGTGATATTCAAGTGGTAAAAAACACTCTCATATGGATGGCTCATTCATGTCAAAAACTAATAATATCAATAGTAATTAAAATAATTTAGACGAAAGAAACATAGAAAGAAAGAATTTATTAATTTAGCCGATCCTTGCATGATGTAGCCTCTGTAGATACAGAGATGTGTCCTACAGCTGACCAAGGATTCTTGCAGGCTGACCGTGCGGTGCTGCGACCTAGCGGCGATAACTGGAACTGCGCTGCGAGAAGCGAAAGGAAACTCGCAGTCCCAACCCCCCAGTGACTAGTAGTGTCGACTTAGGCCTAGATGGATTACACTTGGAGTCGATAAAGGTACGTAGTTGGCGCGTCACGCGGTGTGGCGCGTGGTGCAACAAGGTAACTTGTTTGCTGTATTTTATTATGATTTCATTAATTATATTAGGTAAATATTCATTATAGCGGACGTTAAAAAAAACTACAAAACCTTTAACGTTTCTATCAAATATAAAGGACTTTCATCCGAAAAGGAGATTTTATTAATTTTTTTATTTTTATTATTTATTATTATTATTTGCATTTATTTGTACAACATTTGCCATTCATTACCCAAAAAAACCTACAAAACCTTTAACGTTTCTATGTAAAATATGAAGGACTTTCATCTGAAAAGGAGATTTATTAATTATAATTATTATTTTTGTCACCCTAAACCAAAAAACCTACAAAACCTTTAACGTTTCTATTTAAAATATGAAGGATTTACCCCCGAAAAGGAGTTTCATTAATTGTTATTGTTATTATTCTGTTGTTTTAATAGAAAAACATAAGAATAGAATATAAAAAAAATCGCTTCGACTGAGATTTGAACCATCGAACCTTCGATTAAAAGTCTAGCCCGCTACCATCCTGCCAACACGGCATTACGATTGTGGGCCGCCTTGGGTGGTAGCGACGGTGGCCGCTGCAGCAGTCGGTAAGGAAGTACACCGTCCACTCAAGGTCTACTACATCTCCGCCACCTGGCGGAGGCTCGTCTAACTCGCTCGTGTGGAACCTAGAGAGTTAGACGATCCTCCGCTAGGCGGAGATCCAGCAGACCTTGCGTCCCCTGTCATCCATCTAGGCCACCGTGATCTAGGCCCTATCCGACTACCAGTGACTAGTGCGAACATTTTAACCCACGCGGCAACCTGTTGATTCTCCGACTAAAGTGATCATATCTCGGTAACAAACGCGAAACAAGTGTTAAAATTGATTGCATAATGTTTATTAGTAATTGTTAGAGGTAAGTGAAAATAGCGTTTTGTGAAAGATGCTACAAAGCGCTATATTTTCACTTAAAACAAGGGTTTTCAAGTCCTATTTTATTTTATTTTCCATGACCAAATTTCAAATTAAAAACTGAAAAAAGTTCATACACAAGGTTTTAAAATTAGACAAAAAATAGATGCTACAAAACGCTATAAAATTACACTTCAAAACGCTATATACACGCACCTCTAGTAAAATGTACGTTCAGAATGAGTCATAGTTCGAAGCCGGTGGTCGTTTTTTAGACCAAGTGAAGTGATAAAGAAATTGCAATGTGGACCTTGGACAGTCTCGACGGGATTTGAACCCAGGACCTCCACTCGCACTGTCGAGATTGTACGGGAAAAGTGTAAAGCACAATATTCAGAGTCTTTGTAAACGACACACGACACGGTCCTAGTTACTTCATGTATGACGTACTGAGGGAGTGTTGTCAGGGGGTTGGGGAGTGACGGGTTGCTTTTGTTGCGGTGGGTGATGGAGGACCCTCCATCGTGCCATCCACGATTCAAATTTTGTGTAATTTTTGGAAGCCGTGACAAACTGAGCGAGCGGCGGAACTTTGCAAATTGCCATGCACGTCGGATGCTTCTTGGCCTTGCTAATAGCTATTTGCCAATGGAGAAATGTGTCCTATTCCTCCCTAGGTGGGCGACATCCACAATCCGCCTGACTTCCGGTCACACTTTCGACGTACTCTTGTTTTACTGGAACACGTCAAACGATTTATGTTAGCCTCTATATGTAATAAACTAGGAAGCTTCGCAAACGCTTTTTTTAGTCGCGTTGATGGATGAGCTTTTTAATTATAAAATGTTAATATTAATTTAAAATAATAAAAACATATTAACACGGCCCATATACAGCAATCATTAGGTCTGTTGGATCTTTGATTGCTTGTAACAAGGCTGTGAGTAAGGTAAACAATCTCCTGTGAAGATTTCATACAAGGCTGTGAGAAAGATCTAAAATCTATATTTTCGTGCTATTTGGGCGGATTCTGACCAAAACGGGTGGGGCTACAACGTTCATATTTCACATGGACATTAAGGTAAGGGTGATGTATTGACTTTTGAAAGAAAAAGTTGAAAAAGTTAGCCAGAATCTATAGAAATAAAGGTTTTAATATTTAACACCTCAAAAAACTCAAATTAAAAACTTTATTGCTATAGATTCTGGCTAACTTTTTCAACTTTTTCTTTCAAATGTCAATACATCACCGTTACCTTAATGTGTTAACAACCCGTTTGGCCAGAATCGGTCCAAATGTCACGAAAATATCGCACTAAAAATCGAAAAAAATCGTAAAAGTACGATATTCATGAGAAATATTTCTTCGATTGTACCCAAAAACGTGGCAAGTCTAAGTTCAGTGAAAACGAAGGTCGTGTCAAATTTTCATCAAGATCGCATAATATGCCGTTTGCCCGGTAGAGAGCGAACAAACAGACGGGGGGAAAAAAAAAAAAAAACACCCGAGCTAAATTTTTGGGGGGTCGGTGAAATTGAAGTCTTCGCTTCGCTCATCCAAAAACAAATAAATATAAATGTAATAATTTATCTGTTAAAGTGAATGAAATAATGAAACCATTTCCTTTGATTACTTGCGAATTTACTGACAATTAACTACGTACATTATTGACCACTTGCCATACTACCACGTTTGACAGACGGGCATCAGGGGTTGTAGCTATGTCAATAGTGGATGGCATGTGAAACAATAACTTGGGAGTGGAATCAAATTTTGAATATATTGTGTGTTGTAAACTTTTGGGGGGAAGCGAAAAATATCAAGATTGTATGAGAATCAATTAAATTACCCAAAAGGCCAAGAAAAATAGGAATTTTTATTTTTTGAGAATTTTAACCAAAAAATTGGTGGGAGGGGGAAGGGGAGGGTAGGGGAAAGGAGGGGGATGTTCGGAATGATTTTTATTGGGGGTCGTAGGTAGGTTGCTAAATGTCAATTCAAATAAAATCCAAACAAATTACCTTAAAGATTAAGACTTTTTTGAGGGGGTGGGGAAGGTAAAACGGGGGCCCGGGGGGGGATAGATTTATTTTGCAAGGGGGTGTAGACTGTAAGGGGTTGTTGATGTCAAGGTTGGATAGGATCTGTCAAAATTACCAGCGGGGGAAATGATTTTTCATTTTCATTTATTTAGTTTTTTGACAATGAAAATATGTGGGGGGGGTCCAATAAGCGAGAATTTAGGAGGGGGTGGGGTGGATGGCGGTTTTGGAGGATTATGTCAATGTCGGATGAAATTTGACAAAATTACCATTTTGGGAAATAAAAATTGAACTTGGGCCTATTTTTTTTAGAATTTAAAAAATTCACGAAATACTATTTGGGGAGAGGGGGGCAAAAAAAATTGGGGTGAGCGCTAAAACGTTTATGTGGGACAAGATCCGAGAAAATTTATGTAAAGATTAAAAACTTTTTTAAATTTTTTTTCGATTTTAAATAGTATTATATGGCAAAGCTAAGGTTTCTTAATGGTGCTAAGTGTTTCCATTTCATTTTTACTTTCAATTTCGGTTTCAATTTTACTTTCAGTTTAAGTAAACGTTAATACGATATGTTGTCCATTAATAACTTAATTTAACAGTCTCCGTTTATTCCAATAACGTAACTTCAACTTCAACTTCAACTTCAACTTCAACTTCAACTTCAACTTCAACTTCAACTTCAACTTCAACTTCAACTTCAACTCAACTTTAACTTTACTTTTACTTTAACTAGCTTGATGGTAAAAGGTCGCATGGTAACATTGTTACGGTCCTACCTGTTGGAAATCGCTCGCATTGAAGCGATGAGAAGCACCCAGATCTTGTAGACTTTGTATGACAGAATACACAAGTTGGTTGTAAAGAAAGACATCCTCAAATTATTGTCATAACAATATTTAAATTATTCGTTTGGAGTTAAATTTTATATCACTCAAACATAAGACTGATATTTGCGCAACAGTGTGTTGACGTGAGGAACTCTTCCTCTTGTTCCCTGGCATGTGATGAACCTACCAACTGTTTCTACGACTATATTATATTATCTCAACAATGAGTAGTTAACAAATGAACGACACGGCGGGTTTTGTTGGTTCACTGCCTTCTAGATGACACAGGTTTACAACGACACGGCGGGTTTTGTTGGTTCACTGCCTTCTAGATGACACAGGTTTACAACACTACAAAGTCAGACAAGATCTGTTTTCACCACAAAGTAGATAATATTGTAGACACGATGAATCCAGTCGTGCTTAGCTACGATGTAATGACTACATACCAACATACCCCCGTCTGGGCCCGGGGTAGAATAGGCCCAGAGCATGGCTCTGCTAATCGTAAAAGGCGATTCAAGAGAAAAAGTCCACCTCGCAAACATCAGCTAGTAAGAGCGGAGTATCTTACTCCCCAAACTAGAGGCGAGCTCTGGCAATCGTCGTCGGGGACTTTGCCCCCTTCCCTTGACGACCCCCCGGCGACGATGACAATGACACAACGAACGATGACAAAAGACGATGACGACCGCGACGTGAGAAACCCCCCTTCCTCCCCTTACCCGTAGCTAGTTCTGACCAGCATGGGCTCCTCCTCCCCACCCCCCTTAGGCTAGAGTGGTGCATTATGACCTAACGGTTGACGCGTCCTTAATCCAAATAAACCAAAAAAAAATAAAAAATACATACCAACATAGCTCCATTTCGTAATAAATAAATCATTTTCACAATTTTGTTCGGTTTATCTTAACAGCCCAATTTTTTAAAAAAGAAGCTTTAGTTACCAAATTGTATAAATTGTATTTATTTATTCATTTAACGTCTATCCTATTCAGTTAGAAACTAAATTACACAAGGGAAGGGAACATCTAAATAAATATAATTTCATAAATTCAGACACAATAATGTACTAAAGTTGAGTTAATTTAAAATAGTAATACTCCTTCAACAATATTATAATGACACAATACTCGTGGTATCAAATTCAATATAATTTTTATTTAAATGAACCAAATTCAAAAAAAGAAGAAGGAAAAAAACCTTATTTATTACACTGTCCCACTCAAACGAATAATATTTATTTATTTAATTATTTATTTATTTATTTAACGTCTATCCTTTTCAGTTACAAAACTGATTTCCAAAGGAGGACAACTATATACATCGAATTACATAGATGGTTATAATATACTCAATGATTATATTATTAAATTGTATTTGCAATGCATTTTAAATTAGGCGCCAGCACTGCCGACTGGAAGTGGAATCCGCATTTTGCATTTTGCTGGCGGTGGATTTTTGTGACGCGGTGACGCCATTGAAAATTCGCACCTTTTCATTTTTTGTGAAAATTTGGTTGGTTTTTTAATAAGGTAGGCTATAAAAAATTGTGGTGTGTATTGTGAAAACACCCTTAGGTTTATATCATTTAGCCCTACTAGGCCTAGCTTACTTTTAAGACGTAGGCCTTACTCCACAGCCTAAGACTAGGCTAGGCCCTAGGCCCTAGCCTAGAATTCATGAATGGAAATTTTGTGGTTATGATTGATTCTTTTTCACCAACAGTATGGGAGTTTCCTCCCCATACCCCGCCTAGGCTAGAATGGCGCATTATGACCTAACGGTTGACGCGCCCTTAAACTTAATTAATCAAATCCTCAGTTGTGCGCGTCACTCCACTTAATATTTCTGGTTTCCTTGTTCCATTATCTCTTTGCTCACCTTTTCGGTACTTCTATACCTGGGGGGGTCCAACTTTTACAAGCTATACGCCCGCCATCCTGGCGGACGTATAGACGTGGAACGGAAAGGATTTCGGGTGCGCTCTTATCGATTGTATCCTAGAACTAGCGCAGCGCACTGTAGCCAGCGAAAAGTTCGGCTAACCTAGCGAAAATAAGGTATAGAAGTGCCACATTTTCCCCCATGTTCTTCACAAGGTCTCCCGTAGGCCCTACTGCTCAACTTCTCTCCGTTCAGGCCAAAGGGGCTTAGACTTAGGCCAATAGGCTGGGGTAGGGGCTTAGGCAGGCGAGGGTGTGACCGTTAAAGTTATTGGGCAATGTTTAAATCGTAGGCCTAGCCAATGTTTTCCGGCCTTGTTCCCAGGCTGTTGTAGAGCGTCCTGTAGGCCTAGGGGAGGGCCTACGCTACCGGTACTTGTTCGGATGGAGTGCCCCAACTTTTTAACACTGTTTTTCTCCAATAAAAACAATAACAAACAACTTCAAATGACTTATTTTTATAATTAGTGATTTAGGCCCCTAGGCCTATATTAAATTAAAAAATACTTTTGTCCCTAACCTAGTTGTCATAGTTCTCTATTTAAGAGCGTGCAATTCCTCCAAGTTAGTTGGGCAGGCCTACAAACCACTAGGTAGGGCCTAGGCCTACTATTACCTATTATATAGGCCTAATGCAATGGATTCTTGAAAGTCGGCCTAGGTAGGCTACCTACTACCAATACCATTGGGAACTTTTTCGGTTGGTATACGCGTTTCCAAGCAAAGGGGTTGCTACCTGGTGGCGAAAAATGCAACTGTCCGATCAGTGATAGTCGGAGGAGCGCGCTATGTGCTTACCTGAAGAACACATGTCATTCCGTGTTTGTCACTTATAAATATGTACAATCACAGGTACATTGTCGTTGCTCTCCCAAAATGTTGTTAATTGTTGGATGAGCGAAGCGAAGATTCCATTTCACTACACTGGAGAAAAAAATCCGGAATGTTTTTTTTTTTTTTTTTTTCTTTCTTTCTGTATTTTTGTGTGTTTGTTAACACGATTCCGGCTAAACCGATACTCCGATTGCAATGAAATTTTATGGAGACCTTCGAAATCTCTGAACTTAGAACTGCCACGTTTTTGAGCGCAATCGGGAAATTTTTTCACATAAAAAACGCAATTTTACGATTTTTTTCGATTTTTAAAAAATTTCTTCGACTTATAACACCTACATGCTTTATCCGATTGTAATGATTTTTTCACAGAACCTTAATTTTATGAATTAAGATATTCGTGTGAAATTTGAGCGTAATCGAAAAATTATTTCTCATGAAAATCAAAATTTTATGTTTTTTTTTCTTTTTAAAAACAATTCTTTGACTTATAACACCTACATGCTTTATCCTATTGTAATGATTTTTTTACAAACCTTAATTTCATGAATTAATATATTCGTTTAAATTTGAGCGCAATCGAATAATTATTTCTTATGCAAATTGCAATTTTACGATTTTTTCTTTAAAAAAAATTACGATTAATTAAAACAATTAAGTTAATTTTTTATTTTATTTAATTTAATTATAAAAATTAAGTTAATTTTTTATATAATTTAATTTAATTAAAAAAATCTTCGACTTAGTAATGATTTTTTCACAGAACAACAGAAAATCCGCGTAACACATGGCATCTCAATGCACCATATACGCTCATCCAACAACGCGGCGGGACTTAAGCGTTTTCCTAGTGATGATAATCAAATGCATGGAAGTGCACCAAAAGGATAAAATCGCTCTCCAATATGCGGGATTTGAGACCATGTCCACCAGAATAATATTACTATATTCAGACTTGCGCCCCATTCACCCATGAGACACCGAGGATGGCATTTGTATCCATAATACAATTCTCTTATTGTAATATCATAATAAATCATTGGTATTTATAGGCAATATACTTAATATAGGGTAACAGGGTACGATAAATACTAAATCAAATTCAAAACGTCAAGAATGTTCACAACTCATAGTAAACACAAACATACAGTATCGCTCGCTCCTTATGGCACTTTTAATTTAGATAGGGCCTATACTTCTTTGATTTTATTATGATAATTTAATATAAATGAAGTCATACTAATAATAACAAAACAATAACAAAAATAATAATACTAATTGTATAAGGGCTTATGCACAAGTCCCAACTCGTTTTCTACATTAGGTATATAATTAATGTACCGGTAGGCCTACATACCGTTAACCGTCATTGTTCATTTATAACATAATATTATACATAATATCATAATAAATACTATTTATATTATTACAATAGAATAAGTATAATGATATGACCTACAAGATTTTAAAGCTGTCTGCAGAGTGCAGAATGACGCGTCATGCCATTATTGACATAGGCCTACAAAACAATAATAAAAATAGTCCATCAGCTATTCAATAGGCCTACTTTTTATAAAATGTATATTTAAAAAAACAGTAGGGGAACATGCTGTACCTTGGACATAGTTGTACCTTGGACCATTCAAGATATCTCTGCTATCTCGTGGAAAAAAAATAGCTAAAATTTCTAGTTGTCAAGTATGCCACTAGGTGTCAGACTTTACCAAACTGGGATGGTGGTAGAAAACCTAGCATCATTAAAAAAATAATTTGTGTTTTTAACCATTCAAAGTAAATATTTTGCATGTTACTATTTTGCTTTTTAAAGCCTTGAATGATATTTTACTACTAAAACACTTTATTAAGTCTGAGAACCATGTTTTGATGTATAATTATACCAATTATAAAACAGGCAACTTAACCTCAAACTAAATTGGAGGGAAATCAAAAAGTTACGTGCTTGGTTGTACCTTGGGTCACCTAATAGTAATGTACCTTGGACCATGTCCAAGGTACATTTAACATGGCATTTTCTATACCATGGTAGGCCAATTCATTTTGTTACTTTAAATAATGCCACGAAGTAAAGAGGGCAGGGTAAGGGTGAAATTAGTGGAGTTGGGGGGGGGGGGGGCGCAAAGCGCCAAGGGGGAACCATAAAATGCGGTGCCGATGCCACCCAGCCCCCCCCCCCCTCGGCACTTCGCGCCACTCCCCCCCAAACCACACTAACCTACTATCCAATTTTTTTTTTTTGGGGGGGGGGGGCTAAATGACTACGGCAACGCACTTCATGCTTCCCCCCAATCCCCTAACCTACTTTCTTTTTCGGGGGGGTCTAAGTACCGATTTTTTTTTTTATATTCTATAATTCAATATGGCTGGCCTTAATAATATTTTTAGTCAATAGAAATATAACTATACATTCCCACTCTTTAAATATGAAGTACTAACAAGAAAGAAAACATTAAGTAGGCCTATAGGCCTATCCTTCAATTTTCTATGTAATTTATGTACATAATTCAAGGTATGAATTACATGGTCCAAGGTACGAATTACATGGTCCAAGGTACATTGCTATGCTGTACCTTGGACCACTTTGCACTAATTGGATGAGCGTAGCGAGCGTAGCGAGCGAAGCGAAGATTCTATTTCACTACACTGGAGAAAAAATCCGGAATGTTTTTTTTTTTTCTTTTCTTTTTTTTTTTTTTGTATTTTTGTCTGTTTGTCCACACGATTCTGGCTAAACCGATACTCCAATTGCGATGAAATTAAATGGAGGCCTTCGAAATCTCTGAACTTAGAACTGCCACGTTTTTGAGCGCAATCGGAAAATTTTTTCTCATGAAAATCGCAATTTTACGATTTTTTTCAATTTTTAAAAAATTTCTTCGACTTATAACACCTACATGCTTTATCCGATTTTAATGATTTTTGCACAGAACCTTTATTTTATGAATTTAGATATTTTTGTGAAATTTGAGCGCAATTAAAAAAATATTTATCATAAAAATCGAAATTTTACAGGTTTTTTTCTTTTTTAAACAACTCTTTGACTTATAACACCTACATGCTTTATCCGATCGTAATCATTTTTTCGCAGAACCTTTATTTTATGAATTAATATATTAGTGTAAAATTTGAGCGCAATCGAGAAATTATTTCTTATGAAAATCGCAATTTTACGATTTTTTAACAATTACGATTAATTAAAAAAAATTAAAAAAATTAAGTTAATTTTTAATTTTATTTAATTTAATTTAAAAAAAATTCAACTAAGTAATGATTTTGCCACAGAACAACAGAAAATTCGCATAACACATGGCAGCTCAATGCACCAATTACGCTCATCCAACAACGCGGCGGGACTTAAGCGTTTTCCTAGTTATTAAAATGGTTAATTTATAGCAATAATTGTAAAGTGCCATATACAATAAAATCAACAAAGTTTGTACAAGGCATGTTCTAGCAAATACAAAAAAAATAAACCAAAATCATCATCTCATTTCTCCAGAAACCATATAAATGTAAAAAGTGGTCCAAGGTACAGCATGTTCCCCTAGTCTTAAGTAGTAGATAAATATATATAGGCCTACTCCGATTGCGTTTATATTGTAAAACAACGTAGAAAAACGTGCAGAACAAGTGTAGGGCTATTCTTTGCTACAAGCTCTTTTGATTTTTAGGTATCAACTTGTAGATTAATTGGTGGGCAACATTTTCCTGGCAAAATATCATCGATCTTCATCATTCAACATTATTTGATACACTTGTTTCTTTATTTAGGGGAGATTGGGGTAATAAGGAATTGGGGTAATTGGGAACAAGCCCTATAATTAAGAAATTTGAAGATGTAAATTTTTATGAAAAATTGTTTGTAAAGCATCATTCACAATCAGTTCTAAGTCGTAAGGCGCAAGGCCTAAGGCGTAATAATTTGTATTGCCGAGTATGTATTTCAATCAGAACGTTCACAACACGTCCCAAGTCGCAAGGCGTATGGTTTATGTCGTAACGAATTGCCCAAAATCCAATTCTTACGACGGTTTCTTACGACGAGCCAATCACGAACAAGGAAACTCCACAGCTGACTGTACGCGCATGCGCAATACACAGGAGCAATGAAAATGGTATGGTTGTTGTAAACGCCTAGCATTTCTTACGACTTACGCCTTACGCCTTAGACCTTGCGCCTTACGACTTAGAACTGATTGTGAATGATGCTTTTTAAGGAACATACCTTCTTCTTTGATAATGTAATCAATTCTACTGAAAACAATAACTTTTGATTGGTGTTTTTAGGACTCTTGTAAGGTACTGCAAAAAAAAGTGTAAAATGTTTCTAACAATGTTTTAAAAATCAAATTTTCCTTTCTTATAAGAATTAATTGTAGTAAAGACTATGCTTATTTTACTGCTTAGGCTACATATGAGAGTGCCTTATTTTGATTTTTGTAATTTTTTATCTCTTTCCTCTCCTAAAAGTAGGGGGTAATTCCTATTTGCCCCAAAAATTTAATTTTTGGGGTAAAAGGGAACACCCATGAGGGGTAAATAGGAATACTAGGGGAAAATAGGAATGAGTCATATAGTGTAATGCTATCAAAGATTAGTCATGTCCCCACATGACTAATCTTTGATGCTATATCATAGGGGTAAATGGGAACAAACATGTCTCGTGGTGCAGGTAGGGTAATAAGAATCCACAATCATCAACCACTGGAAATTGAAGTAAAAATCCTAGAGCGTAGAGGTAATATCTTTGCTTGGCCCTTGAGGGATGACTTTGACATCATTCAAGAGGCAAATCTTTTCCTAGGCCCAATTAAGCTCATTGGGTCACTAAATTTAATTTAGAACCAGATCCAAAAATAATTCAATCATTTTGGGAAAAGTTTAAAACACAACAAGTAGGCCCTGATGAAAATCTGGGTTAATAAATTAAATGTGAGGGAAGTGTTCCTTATTGCCCCCACTTAAAAAGTGTAGGCCTATATTTTTCCTATTAAACAGTAATTCATGCATTAAACAATTTCTATATTTGTAATTTTTCATGATACAAATACTTTTTAAAAATATTATCATCATGCTATGAGAAGCTTTGTGTAGTTTTAAGACAAAAATTACAGTTTCAAAAAACTAATGTCATGTTTCTAGCTACCGGTATTAAAAAAATACTACAATTTGCATCTGTTCTAACTTTGTCAATAAACAAGATATCAAGATGATTTTTTTTGCTACTTAATTACACTACAAATACCTATGTTCCTATTTTCCTTATGTATTTTCAATGCACTTACCTTGCTTCTTATAATGCTTGTTCCTTATTGCCGCAAAATGTTAGGGTAATAAGGAACAATATGCGCGTGTAGAAAAAAAATCATTGCATCTAAAATAACACATGAATGCAAAATATTTAATTTTATTAAGAAAGCCAATGTTTCAATGTATCTGATACCACTAAAACATTTATAACATGTTTTTATATATGTAAATTGAGATCATAGGTCAACTTACACAAATTTGTTCCTAATTACTCCAATCTCCCCTAATAGTTTAGCAGTGTGGTTTGTTCTTTTCGAGCTAATATTATCAAATAATCTCAATTATTTGTTGTAATTTAAAATGCCATTAAATTCCCTTTTTTAATACAGTCGATCCCCAAAACTTACGAATTTTACTAATAAAATACGCGGATGATATGACATAGTAATCAACAATGTTTTCGCAAATGATCAGAAATGTAACAAAAATCTAGTTGAACCTAACTGAATATACAGCGCCCGCCGTAAGCAGCTCGCCTCTATCACCGATCGGTCCGACATGTTGCGTTTTAGTGCTGCCATCTATCTTTGCTTGGAAACGCGTATGGACCGGTTTACAAAACTACTTGCGTTAGGTTAGCCAAACTTTCCGCTGGCTACAGTGCACCGCGCTAGTTCTAGGATATAATCGATAAGAGCGCACCCAAAATCCTTTTCATTACAAAACTACTTAGGCCTACCGGTGGTTGTTTTTCAGTGTTTTTATTGAAAATTAAAAAACCGGTCCATACCAACCGAAAAAGTACCTACCATTGTAGATCATCTTGTCTAGTCCAAGTCTTAAAGGCTATGAGAAGACTACACCCGGCATGAGCAACGAGGAGGCCGGTCTCTACTGGCATTGCGTGATGGTTTAGAACGTGGGCACATAAAATAACAAGATAGGCCCTATTCTAGTTTCATGTAAAGCTAGCTAGTAGTAATGTTCGATCAGGGTGTTACTGGTTTCTTTTCTCTTTCAGATGTTTGTGTGCCTGGGTGGATGTCTGGGTCTCGCAGTGATATTGATCTACCAGAAGCTTCCTCTGTGCAACATTAGTCAACGAACAAACTGTTGTTGCCTTCAAACTGGGATTTCCACGATGCTTTGGTGAGTTTTGAATTCGTCTTCCTACATAGCCTAGCAGTTCCTGCTTCTGGCAGGGTCAGCTTGGGTTTAGCAACCAAATTTTTCCACTTCTTTCTATCCTCCCACAATCGTATCTCTTCGACATCTTCCCAGCTCTCTCCGCTTGCCTCCAAGCCTCCTGCTATGATGTCCTTCCATCTCTTCCTTGGTCTACCCCGTCTTCTTCTTCCGTCTTCAATCCTTCTTTCATACATTTTCTTGGGCATCCTATTTTCTCCAATTCGTTTCATAGGCCTATATCCATACGATCTCAACCGTGTCCTTATTCTGTCACTTAACTTCCCTACACCTAGCATTTCTCTAATGTCTGTGTTTCATCTCATCTCTGCCGCCTGCATCTGACTCTCCTCTCGATCTCCCATTGTCCAGGTTTCTGCTGCATACGTAAGGATTGGTATGAAATAGGTTTTATAGGTATAGTGTCATCTTACACTGAATAGGTATTTCCTTATCCCACACCTGGCCTTTCACACACTGAAATTACTGGCCTTTTGTATTCTGATGTTAATCTCCTTTTTTATCTTTCCACTTGACATTACTTAACTTCCTAGATAGCTAAAATTATCCACCACTTTCAGGGTTTCTCCTCCAATGTTTATCTGTGCTTGATAATTCCCTGTGTCCCATTCTCCTGGCATAGTTATAACCTCACTCTTTACCACTCTTATTTTCATACCTGCTTCTTGTATGTTACTCACTATTCCAAAAGTCTCTAGGCCTAGGCCTATATATTTGGAGTACCTCCTCATACTCTGACCATGCCACAAAGTCATCGGCAAACAGCATTACCTCCACTTCTTCCATTGCCTCCTTATTTAACTTGTTGTGGATGTCATCCATCACGATTATGAATAACACTGGTTCCCTGTCATAGCCCTTTGTTATTTGGAACCACCCTTACAATCCAAATTGTGTTAGGCCCTATCAGTTTTCACCCAACTTTCACATACTTTATACATACCTACTGTACTTTATCCCTGTCGATCAGGCCATTATCCACTCCTTTTCTTTCCAGACTCTCCCATACCACTTTCCTTGGCACACTATAGGCTATGCTTTTACTATGTCTAAGAAGACCATACTCATTAGGCCTAGGCCTACCCGGAAAAGTTTTGAGATCATCGATTCAATTTGGTGAGTTTTTGAGGTTTTTGAACCCCTTTTAAAGAAACTTACTTTTAAAAGTTGGTTTTGTGGTTTACTAGAGCATTTGATTGAAATTATTAGGGTTGCCGTTTGATAATCGATATATCGATCGATACGATTATTTCCCGAAACGATCGATAATCGATTCAGTCTTCCAGAATCGATTATCGATATTTCGATAATCGAATAGCTCGCCAGCCCGAAATTTTGTAATTTACCGCCCGCTCTGCAGAACTTCATAAAATAGTACCAGTCAAGACATATCGCTTTATTCCGTGAAAAATGCGTCCACTGCGAGATCTTCAACACTCGTAACGCGTGAAGTACGAAGCGCCTGCACTGTACAGTATAGGCCACCAGCATGACGCGTGTGTGCTACGGGCCGGCTCGGCTCGGGCGGCAGGCGCTAAGCGGTCCCGCGCCGATCAGGCGCTGATTGCACAACCTCGGCGCGTCACGGCCAAGCAAGGTCAACAAGTATTTTATCGAGATGCATTCCTCCCCAGTCCACGCCAACTTTTAATCGCTTTTCTTCTTTCCGTAGTGCTACGATAATATTATCTTATCAGTTCTCTCACACCAATATTACGTCGTCTTCCAAACTAATGTCTAACAATATTCATTTCGTCACGTAATAAATATCAGAGCATTGAATAGTTAAACTGATAATATCTCGTAAATGAATGAACAACAATCTCAACAAAAGCTGAAATGAAACTTCACAGAACCACTATTTCCAAGAAGAACGACCTTCACAAAGACAACACTCAAGCCGGGTAGCATAGCGCGGTCTATCTACTCCACTTAGCGCGCTCTCGTCGCGCCGGCCAGACGCGTGGGGGGGGGGAGGGGGAGCTCGTGAAAGACGTTGCTATTATAGCGTGGAAAAACCCTGTTCTGGGTAAATAGAAGGAACAAAAGGATGCACTCGCAAAAGGTCCACGGTCCGCGTCGGTATACCAGCAAGTTTAGGCCTAATTTTGATTCGATTATCGATTATCGATCGATATTTTTTTTAAACGATTATCGTGATCGATAATCGATTTAACTGGTCCGATTATCAATACTGAAATTCGTATCGAACGGCAACCCTAGAAATTATAGTCTAGGTGGAGGCCTACAGTAGGCCTATGCAAATTATGTAGTGTAGTCCTAGCCCTATTACTTGCTACAATGAGTGCAACTTAAAGGGGTATTTAACCGCTAAACTCAAAAAATATATTTCATTCAGGCTAACTAGTAATGAATTTAGCAATTAACAGAAAAATTATTGGGGCCACCATGACCTCCTAAAAAATTGTCAAACATGACATTTTTCGAGCTAGGTCCCATCGGCAAAAATCTCCCATAAGGAATAACATGGGGACGATCTTTATGCCCCGTGACCTTGGAGGATTTTGATCCAAAAAAATATTGGCCATTATTGACATACTCGACAGAGTTTTCTGTAAATTCTCTATATTTTGTTTTGTAATTTGGGCAAGTAGTTTGGTCAAAATATGCTGATTACCAAGATGGGGTGTGATTTTGGAATGCATATTTTTGCGTGTTTGAGGGTATATTTGGGCACAGTTTCAAGACACGATGTTATAAAGGGGCATTTTAGATTGGTAATATGCTTTAGTATCTATGTGGACCAAAAAAAAGCAGGTTAAAGCCAATTTAGGAAATTTTCCAAAACACCAATTTTTGCCAATTCCTGGATCAAAAAAATTAAAAAATTAGTGTTAAATCACAGTTACAAGATATAATTTTTTAAACGGTCATTTAAGTGTAGTATTGTGCTATAGATCACGTGGTAAAAAATAATTTTTGGGGTTTTTAGCCCCTTTAAGAGGTGTTTAATAGGCCCTTATAAAGGTAATGATGTTATTTTCTTCTTAAGTGGTTATTATCTAGGATTTGTATCATAGGTTTACAAATTACTACAATTTGATGAAACATTGTTGTAGGGACTATTTGATGAGTTTATTTTTATTATTACTTTGATATTAGGCCTATTTGTCCTAACAATCAATAAAAATGATCAAAATACAAAATATAGCCTATCCTATTCGCGTTTAAAAGCAAAGTGGCTGACATCTGGCGGTCAAGTGGAGAACTGCTCCAAGGCAGATACCGGGCGGCTGCATGGCGGCATTCAATGTAAAACCAATGCAATATTGTGGCGTCACGGTCAACTCCAGAATGAATTTACTCGATCATGTTTATTATTTAGCAAGCAAGAAAGGTCATAAAACTAGTAATACACATTTTTGTGATGCGTAATGAAACAAAAAGTCTGAATGTGTATATTATTCCGTGCAATACTGTGAGTTAGATGGGAGTTCTATTCCTAATCCTCGAGACACATTTTTCACAACTTTCATCAGTTTCATGGATACCACCAACCGATAAACCATAATGGTAATTAATTTATTACAATGATGTGCTGACGGCGGAATAGGGCCAAAGCGGGCTAAGAGCTATGAAGGCCTACCGTCTTTGGGTTAAACATTCTAAACCCAAAGATACTGTGTGAACCATAGTATATATTATGCAAGTCTCATTAATGGTATAATTGATAATTGGTATAGATATAATATGGAATTTTTGTATCAGCTTTCTAATAATCAGCTTTCTAATAATTATTTCCGTCTCTAACCGAATTTTAGTCGAATTTGCCTATACTAATAATCCAACCAAAACAACAACATAACAATTCTAGGACTTAAATAGGCGTAATAAAAGTAGTTAACTACGCGTATTAATAATAGTAGGCCTATATATAAAGTTTAGTGAAGGCTGGTGCCATCCATATAACTTATAACTTTAAATTTTTAGCCGCATTGGGGGGGGGGGGGGGGGCTTTTTAAATGTGAGACAATGTTTTAAGAGGTTTCAATGTCGTGACGAAACATAAATTTAATAACAAATCGAGTTTGATAATTTATTCGCGAGGAACCCGCAAAAAATTACTTCCGTTGGGCGAGGGGGAAGGGGGGGTGGAGAATAAATAATTTGTGATATAATATTGTATTACATATCATATAGGCCTAAGTAAAGGCCAATAATCATAATAAATTTGCGGTATTGCCATCAAGTTAAAATTACTGAAAATACACGTCTCCAAATTACGAGATAAAATTCCTTATTTTGCTAGTTATTTTGCAGCTGAGGATTACGAAATATAGTGATTGTCCGATCCCATCATACCCAACTACTGGAAAGTGGAAAAACTTCTAGAACTGACGCTTACAATGAAATATTATGCTTTAAAGTATGAAAAACACACTTGCTCCCTATGCAGCCCGTGTTTTTATCTGCCTTTGGACGGCCATGTTGGCATACGACCGTGCTGCTACCTGGTTAGGTTTTAACCGCGAATAGGTAAGGGCAAGATTAAATGGTAAATAAAACTTATGAATTTCGTTGAATTAAATTCCTAATTTCGTGTTAAAAATGGTCAAAAATATGCATATTTTGGTAAATAAGTACCAATTTTGGTAAAATATTAGATCTTAAAAGCAATACTTTACTTTAATTCAGCGTTAGGAGCGGACTTACAATATTGATGCAGTGTGTGTCAGTTAAAAATGCAAATTTATTAACGTTAATTTTCTAATTCAATACGATGAAATTAATATTTCTTCAGTTGCATTACAAATGCTTTGGACAAGGTGCCATTACGCGTAATTTCACCATTTGTATTGACAATAAGTAGAGTTTTCAGTGAATAGGCCTAATACAGATATATTTGTATTTTTTGCACTTAAAAATCATTAATTTCGGTATAAAAAACAAATTTCTCCCAATTTCGTTGTGAAAGCTATTATACCGCCACTTACGAAAAATGCGGGGCTCTACCTATAGGCCAAGGTATTAGGTGGGACCTACACTAGGTAGGCCTATACCAGTCTTGGGGACGCTACTTTTAAAAAGTAGCATGCTATCGCTAACGCTACATGCCCCAAAAAGTAGCTTCACTACTTTTTTGCTACTTTTTTTCAGATGTAGCGACGCTACATTCGCGCTACACAAGAAAAATAGCGCGCTACTTTTCCGCTACATGTTCACGTTTAATCGGGGGGTGTTGAGATCTCAAATAATCCCGTTTTTTAAGCCTTTTGACGTCGTGCCGCGATGATTTTTAACTCCATTTATGTCAACTTGATAGTGATCTATCATCAAAAGCACATAGTTTCGGTTTTCATTGTGATAGAAGGCGTTCTTTCAACGTTTAGGCTAGGCTAGGCCCTAGTCTTTTAAGAATTCTAGGCCTAATGATCAACATTCATAAATTGCATTTCTTATTTTCAACAAAGTGTTTTTCGCGGAATCACTGCAGAAGAATGCGACAAACAAGGTTCGGAATAGGCCTACTGGTGCCGTACAATAGCGATATAGCCCGGAATGTCCCAAGGGAGGGGGGATATATGACACTAATCACTTCATTTTAATATGCCATTCAGACGATTGGCGTAATATTGAGCGGCTTATGCTCTAAATCAATAATCCGACTTCTAATTATCGTGGATACATCTTTGTTTACGACCCTGAAATAGCACTCAAGATGCACCACGCAATTTAATAATCACTGCAATATTTTTGGTAAAGTCAGCTCACACGATGTGAAAGATTGGCGATCGCTCGCATCCTTCGGACGACGCAGAGAGAGAGAGAGAGAAAGAGAGCGAGACAGAGGCTCGCTGGGAGAGAGCGAGGGAGATGGTGTGCAAGTGAGACGAGATTACGGGCCGGTCTACACGGCGAGCACATGACAAGGCGCGGCGGGCGTTACAAGTTAGTTTGCAGTGCCGACTTTTGACTTTACGTGGTACTGGGACTGCTGGCGGCAGAACTTAAAAAGTAGCGCAAATATCACGCTAACACTACAAAAATTGTAGCATGCTACCGCTACAATATGCCCCCTTAATAAAGTAGCGCGCTACTGGCTCCGCTACACATAAAAGTAGCATGCTGTAGCGCGCTTCTCCCCAAGACTGGCCTATACAGTAAAACCCAGAATGCCTATGGATTGTTTAAGGGTTAAGTAAAGCAAAAACAATAGATGAATGTTTTTATAAAATCAAATAATTTTTCCTGCCAACCCGGCACCACCACCAAAAACAGAAACAAAAATTTAACCCTGCATTATTTGCAAGTTTTTATTTAATGCCAGTAGAGCCTACCTACTCGGGTGGGGTAGGCGGAGGCCTATAACCCCATAATTGAAATAGGCCTACCTGTATTTTGGAGTTGTGATGGTGTTTGGATGTAGGGTTCACATATTTTTCTTTATTGGAATGTAGGCCCTACTTAACTATGTAGACCGACTTTTAAGATAGAAACACCAATTAAGCTAAGGAATGTTTGTGAATGAAGTTGGTATTTTGTTGAAACTTTACACAATTTGCTTGAAAATTACGTAGGCTATTACGGTAGGTCATCATAGGCTTATAGAAAAATATTAAATTTACTTACTAGGCCTAGGCCTACCCAACAATAGATTTTTTTTTTAAAATCACTTTAATTTGTTGACATATCTTGTAGCTTACCTAGGCCTACTACTATCTAGGTGCCCGTTAGGGCGCCGCAGCCAAGCCGTGGCGCGCTACACACTCAAGCACCCTTATACAGCAAGCAAAGTTGGGGTGATTTCGAGGTGTTACCTAGCCGTCATGTAACGTGATGTGAACTTGAAAACTATCACAATCGAGGGGATTTAGGTACCTGACAACACATGCCAAATTTTATTGGGGTACGACCATTCCTTCTTGGTGAAAAAATGGCTTGAAACATGCTCAAAATCACTTTAAGGATGTTAGCTACTGCTACTGCTAACATATAATTCGTCAGTTTCAATCGGCCCGCGATTCTGACCAGACGGGTGGGGCTACAATGTTCATATTTTTCATGGACATTAAGGTTATAGTAATTTAGTCTCTTTTGAAAAAAAAAAGTTGAAAAAGTTTGCTGGAAGGCTCCCAAATAAAGGTTTTAAAATAAGCCTTATACAGGCATACAATCAACAAGTAACTATAGTTACTGGACACTTGTTGACGGTACAAGCAGAGTTAGGCGGGAAAGTGCGATACGTAAACAAATAGCGGACATTTTAAATTTTTCTTCTTTGTGTGGAACGAGAAAAGGTGTCATTATACTCTCATAAAACAAATCAGAAACCGTCCCTGGCCTAGGCCCAGATGTAGAAAATTATTTATAATACAACAGTGTAGGTCTAAAGTTCCATTAGGCTATAGGACTAGATAAAATTTAATAATTACATTACATGTTTGACAAGCCCTAGGCCTTTCTTAGCCAACCCTAGCTAGGGCAGCACAACCTTGTTCTGACACACTTCCCGCACAAATAACCAGTTTTGATAACTAAAAGCCTAATGCAGATAAACAATAGTATGATTGTCCACCTAGGCTATACAAAAATGTACGGAAATAATACACCTATTCATTTCTTTCAATGATTTCACGCAAAACTCCTGTCACTATATAAAAACGTTAAACAAAAACTGTGCAAATTTTCAATATTCTTTTGTTAATCTGTTGATTTACATGGCTGTGGATGCAGTGAAATAGGTGTAAAATGACATTAGTTGTGCGTTTGTTGTTGCATGGGAAAGTTTTTGGATGTGAGTTGCCTAGACTTAACCAGTCCTTATACCGTCGTTATACCATAGTTAGGCCCTATACCACCTATACCCAGGATGTACATGAATCCGGGTCTAGATATTTTACATCCTATTGTTATTGCTAATAGGCCTACCATAGAAATTAAACCAACTTTGATAAAATTATTATATTTTAACAAATAATTTTGCAATGGAACTTGAAAAAGTAATGAGATCACACACATAAAAAAAACTTGTAGAAATACAGCCAAACCTTACACACTCAAAAGAAATGAGATCTAAAAAAAGGGCCAAGCTCATCTACCCTTCCACATTTGCGCACTCTTAATTCATAAACGTACAGTGTCCCATAACAGCATCCTCGAAAAGCTTGGCAAAATAGAATTTGTGATTATTAATTTAAACGTAATAGTTCATCCAAGTTCTTTTTTCTAATTAATTTAAACGTAAACGTTATGTGTGTTTAAGAGATACAGTAGACCCTACTAGGAAGCTTCGCAAACGCTTTTTTTAGTCGCGTTGATGGATGAGCTTTTTTGTAAGTTTTTAGTTTGCGTGGGATCTTTTTACTTTTGCAAGTGTTTTTTGAACGCATTGTAGGTGATTGTTGTCAAGTTTCTATTGCCACTTGTTAATTGTTATTATGTAACTACCTAAAAAAACTCATAAAACCTTTATTCTAGGGATTCTGGCTAACTTTTTCAACTTTTTCTTTCACAAGGTACTACATCACCATAATTTCAGTGCCATGTAAAATATGAACCTTGTAGCCCCACCTGTTTGTCAGAATCGGCCCAAATGTCACAAAAATATCGCACTAAAAATAAAAAAAATCGTAAAAGTACGATATTCATGAGAAATATTTCTTTGGTTGTAGGCCCTACCCAAAAATGTGGCAGGTCTAAGTTCAGAGATTTCGAAGGTCCCCTCCAATTTTCATCAAGATCGCATATTATGCCGTTTGCCCGGTAGAGAGCGAACAAACAGACAAAAATACAAAAAAATAAAAAATAAATAAATAAAAACACCAGAGCCATTTATTTTTTTGGGGGGGAGGTCAGTGAAATTGAAGTCTTTGCTTCGCTCATCCAAAAATCAAATTTTGTTACCATTTGATATTTCATATTTTATTCTATTTTTACTAGGCCTACACCAAACCAACTTTGATATTTTTTCTGCTAAAACTAAGAACCCGGACTAACATGTAGTAATAAAACATAAAAGATAAAGTAGCTTGAGAATGCATAAAAGGAGATTTGGCGGTAAGTTTGAACACTACGTACTGAGAAACATAGGATTGTATCACTGGGGAAATATATATACCCCACGCAAATAATGCAGGGTTGTGTCTTTAAAAAAAATGATCTTGCATGTTTTTTTTATCATGTTTGGGCAAATTCAGTTGTGTTACAATTACGTATTATAATTAAGCCTACGTAGGCAATACTAAACTATAAAACTAGGGCTCTAACTAAATTTTTCTATTTACGGGGAAGGGGGAGTTGATCTATGCCGGGCGGTGGCGGCAAGGAATCTTTGCTGGATGGACCACCCGGCTTAGAACCGGCTTAGGGGAGAACACTGCATCTAGGGAGATTATCACATTAACCTTGTTAAACCAGTAGGGGAATACAATACTCCCTGAAACTAGAGACGAGCTCTGGCATCCCTAGACCAACCCTGATGGCAACTCACAAAGACGACGCCCCCGTTCTACTGTCTCCCTGCCTATCTGCCCTCCTCACATTCCCTAGGCTAGAGCCGGTGCTTTTGTGTATGAAATAACTAGGTATCCTTTAAAGGAGATGCATTATAACCGTTTTACTGTTAAATGAAATATTCCTATAAGCAACGTGGCCTTGTATTAAATAATCCACATTATCCTATTGCCGTCCAGCCAAGGCTTTTGTAGGCACCGCATAGGTAGGCCTATCTAGTTACAGACTGTGCCTAGCCCTACCATCTTTTATAGTTCATGAACCACCCCTAATCCTCTAGATCTGAGCCGTTGGGGTTGACTAACTTCTTGTATTTTCAATTTACAGTCGTGTCCAAAGCAGTTTCTGGAAAACTGAACGTCCACCTGGTTCCGCTCTCCCATGCCGATGTTGGTCAAGGCTGAAGTCGGTTGATCAGTATTATTATGGATGGAGGTAAGAAAAACCACCTGTGGGGTCTAGGTAGTGTTGCCAGTCATCTGGACATAAGCCCATGTAGATTGTAGAACCAGTTTGTTCCTCTTCACTTGGACCCTTATTCTATAACTGTGCAGTAGTTGTCGTTTCGTAGCGCTGTGAAAAGTTTCGTTTCACACGAAACGACAATATGTTAAAACAGCGATTCTATAGGCTACCGCTAACGAGAACTAATGGTTTTGTGAACACAGGGATTGGGAGAAACTTCAATTCGACTGAGCAAGCATAACTTTAAACTAATTTTAACCAATCATAATCTTATAAAACATTAAATAATAAACTTTTAGATTCAGCTAGCGGTGGTTTGTTCTTTTTTCTTTTTTTCTTTTTTGTAAGCCTTCTACAGTGTTCACTCATATGCATGTCATATAGACATGCGAGTATTTGAAGTGAGCTTGTTGTTGGAAGGCACTTTCGTTTCTTTGTTGACATTATTTAGCATGTTATGTCAAAGTGCACGTCAAGCATAACCTCTCTTAATTTGAAACTGTGGGAAATAAGTTCTTGGGTAAACCTTAACTATCCAAATAATTCGTAATAAAGTATTTAATGTAATTCCATTACCAAAACATAACACTATATAACGTCAAATATGATTTGCGGGCAAGTGTTAAAAGTTCTGTTCTCCCAAGTATTTTTGCCTGTGACAACTTGTCGGTTGAACCGAAACGACAACTCGCAAAATGGCATTAAAATTAAATAGAATACCATAGTGAAATTCTCGTTTTGTTTCAACCAAAAAGTTGTCACAGCACGTTATAGAATAAGGGCCCTGGATTGCAACACAATCTTTGGTCTTGTTTGCAGGTGAGCTACTAGCAGAGTTTTTTTAATTTCAATTTCAATCTCATTATTTATTTAATAAAAATCGTTGATTTTCAAATGCACTTTTTCTTCATTTTGAGCAACAAACACAAGAGTTCTAACTGATATTACCCGGTAGTCAAAGTTTTCCTTGGAAAAAAAATTGAATTAGATTTTCTGAAACGCAAAAGTATTTGATCCGCTCACCAACTTGACAAGTTTTGAAACACTGATATTGCTAATTTAAATTTAAAAAATCTAATTTATGAATAAAAAAAATTGATTAAATTCAAATAGGGCTAGGCCTAAATCATTTAAAAAAAAATACAAATAAAAAATATCACATGACTAGAGGTAATGAGAAATGGTGATATAAAAATCCAAATTTCGCGTTTTTTCGCGATTTCAATTAAATGGTCAACAACATATCGGAAAAAAAATTAAATTAAATGGAAATTTAAAAAAATCCTTTTAAGTAGGGATGACAGAAATTCCAATAAGTTAGAATCGATCATTGTGACCCACAAATCTATTCAGAATCGATTCCCAAGCAAAAATTAATATTTGTACGCACCATTATTTTGGTGGACTATTGTTGCAGAGTCCGTGATACGCGTAGTTATTTTGGCGGTCTAGTTCCGTGGAGCCCGTGACGTCACGAAACGATGTACCGCCTGCTGTGCGAGTAATGTTCGGTCTGGACCGGCACCTCCACCTAAATTCGCAAAAATTCTGGACCGGCACCTCCACCATCCACCACGTTTTGAGTTCTAAAATGCTTAATTTTGCGAGTTAATTTGCGTTTTGACCAGTTTTGTACAATTTTGTTTGTTATTTCGCGATATAGGCCTACACGAGATTTTGCGAATTTTGCGTTTTCAAAATGTGTTTTTTCCATCTCTAAATGATGTAATTTGTCGACAATGTTACATTTTAGGCAATAAAATGGATATTTAAAAATTTTCGCGAATTTCGTTATCACCATTTTTCACTACCTCTACACATGACTACTAATGGCCTAGTGCTTCCAAGAAAGAATACAGCTTCAAATTGTTTTCCTAACATAACTCCTGTCTCAGCTCAGCATGACCGCTCATTCATACTACCCCCACCACTGCCACTTAAGATGAGAGCATCTGCATTCTTTGATTGGAGCTAGTATATTTTGTTATTTTATCTAGATGTAGGCTGTTGTTAGGCCTAAGTTTGGTATTATTTATTATCTTATGACGAGTTTTGTAGGTCTATCTCTGTTGACGTATTGATGGTATGCCTTTCTAGTATGTAAGGAAAACATTTTTTTTTTTTAAATTTCTGAATTGTAGTAAATAGGCCTAATAATAAATAATATTTTACAGCTGTCTACAGAGTTTGCAGACGATGAGATAAGAGCACTTTTTACTCCTGTTAAAATTGTATTTCAGGACACAGTAATGGCCACACATGCATCTTCTGCACACATCTTTCATGAAATTTACTTTTTTGAAAGTTTCAATGAAAGTTTCAAAAAATATTGAAATTTTGTGAAATATTCAATTTCCAAGGAAATCTTCAGGAATACAAACTACATTTTTAATTAATCAGCATTTTCTTACCTATAAGAAAGGTTTTTATTAGACTGACAAAAAATTTGCAGCTCTGAAATATTACCCCATAATTGGTGCTGAAACTATTAGACTTAAAAAAGTTGAGAGAGAGAGAAATTAAACTGAACAAAAACTGATTTGGTAATTGACGACTGGTGATAGGCGGAGCTTAAAACGATCGATACGTCTTGTGATGAGAGTTGGGAAAGATTCTCATCTCCCAATTTTATGTCTGTTGAACGGTGCACCACTTATCACGCTCTAACTTTTATTCTATTCATTAGTATTTGGACAAAACTTGAGGGATAATATTTAACAAACATAGGCCTATCATTCCTTCTAATAGCGATTATATCGAAAAATTTTACACAATCATTAGCTTGTTAACAATGTACGCACAAGCTTGAGGTTTGCAAGTGATAAAATAAAACAAAAATGCCTATGCCTTTTACTTCTATAGGCCAGTAGGCTGTAATAATAACCTTACATCAGTTATCATCGAGAACAAAAATAAAGAGTTGTTTGGGGCACTTCCACACTTTTTGATGTGAGCAATCATTCTAGTAGAGTAGGCCTAGCATTATTGGTACAAAGTTGCCCAGCTACAATACTTAAGGCTGTGTGTTCACCAAAAACCAAAATCCAAATTATGCATAAAACAGTAGTTAGGCTATAGAATATGATCATTAATCACAGTCTTTTGAAAAGACCAAAATAATTTTTTTGGTTGATGCATTTTTCCGCTATTGCTACTTTTTGAACGATTTTTGGTGCTAAGTTTTTCAAAAAGTATACTATTTGGATGGCTGATATTTTTAGCCTTCACTTATCTTTGACTTAAAGAATGAGGTACGGTATTTTGAAATATGTATCTTCAATGCCTTACATTTTACAGTGTTTTATATTTTTCGGTAGGCTACTTTTGTGGTATTTGTACCGTCAAAAGAAAAAAAGGAAGATCTTGACATACGAAAGCTATACATTTCAAAATACCTCATTCAGTCACTCATTCTAGTCAAAGATGAGTGTCTGTAAGCTACAATAAAAATATCAGCCATCCAAATGGTATAGGCCTACTTTTGGCAAATCTTAGCACCAAAAATCGTTCAAAAAAGTAGCAGTAGCGGAAAAATGCATCAACCAAAAAAAAAATATATATATGTATATATATTTTGATCTTTTCAAAAGACTGCGATTAATGATCATACTCTATAACTACTGTTTTATGTAGGTTTTATTTTTGTTTTTGGTGAACACACAGCCTTAATTTTGTTCCCACTCGGGATGAAACACTTGTGACCATGACTAAACTTCTTTACCATTGTAGGAACAGGTTCCAAGTGGTAGGAAGCAGTTTGATACAGCTGCAAAGTGTGCAGAAGGTTGATACTACTAACATAACAAACTTATAAACCCTAGAACTCTCTAAAAGTTTACAAAATCAATCTAATAATGCAGAAATGCCTTAAATATGAATGTTTCATGATTTCTTGAAATATTTCTATGTACCCTTGAAAGTTTCACTTTGAAAGTTTCAAATTGAAACTTTCAACACTTCGATCTCTACATCTTTCTTTCTTGAACTTTATCTTGAGCTACGCTCTCACATTAGGAAGTAGTGAGAAAGGTAACACTGAAGCGAAGCTTGCGGTAGAGCGGGATGCAACTACTGTGGAATTGTTGCCGTTTTCCCCGCCACTAATCGTAATATAGCAAAGCCATTCTAGTACTTGTAGCAGTATTTGCCTCTACCCCCACCATTTCTAAAATATTTATTTAACTAGTAGGCCTACCAGTACATATAAAGTCAAGCTGTAATTTGAATATATTTATGAAACGATGCTGTGGAGTGCGGTGCTAATATGTGTGGCAGCTTGTGTTGACAGTATGATGAGACATAGTCTAACACGCGGTTTATATGTTTATAGTTTGTCTACGAGGATCTCCTTGGGGGTGGTGGCAGAGGCGGACAACGCGCACAAGAAGGATCGAGGGGATCAGTCAACAACGGACAGCTGGAGCCTGGAGTACGAACGGTAAGGCTGCTGTGCACTACCACTCTTATCAATCAACAGTTTACTTAGATCTCAGGTAGGCCAATAAACAGACTAATTTAAAAGACAGGCTACCGGTACCTATAGGGCCTAAGTACTTAGCAACGTCATATTTTAATGAGGTCCAGGCCTCTATAAAGTTTCATCAAGAGTAGGCCTACAGTAGTCTCTCGACAATTCGAACTCTGATAGTTTGAAATTCAGCAAATTTTGAACAAAAACATTGGTCCCAACCATCAATATAGGACTTCACATGTTATTTTTTTTTGGTTACTTTGAAATTCAGCATAATTCATATTTTGAAGTCATATTGAGTCCCAAGTTTGAAATTTGATGCGATAAATAAATCCAATTAAAGAGTCGTGTTTTGGAACGTAGTCTAGCTCGTAATGCTGCGGCGTTACTCTGTGGAAATCCCCGGGCTATTTATAGCTTTCGTCCATTGTCCAACGCTCGACTTACGAGATTAACCAAGGCTGGAAGGTTGCCAAGGAAAGCATGCGTTCACTTGCTGATGCCTCGCCGAGTAGATGCACAGTGGTAGACGTGTTTGTCCCTGGTCTGCGTAGTGTTTAGTGACGTGCTAACTAGGGATGGTATGTGTAAACAAGTATACGGCATGTAGGCCAACACGTTTATTAATTATCATTTACCCTTGATGATCATTAAAACTATTTTTTATGCTGTTTTTATCCTGTGTGCAACCAGCCAAACTGTGTTTTCTCATGAACCAATTTACAGTCATTGTTTCATTCATAGTGCGAGTAGTCTCCAATTTCAACACCCTTCCCATCTTCACATCGGCAGCTTTGAATCTTCGCAAACTCGTAGGCCTACAGTCAAGTTTTACGTCATTACGACCGTGCTCATTTTCTTAGTGTTTCTGCGCTCCGATTACGAAATTCGGCGCATTGGCATCTGTTTTGTCTCGAGTGCAATCGACCGCGATATTATCGTAGAGTTGGCTCAAGGTGAAGCCTTGTTTGTCGCTATCTCCCCCCCCCCCCCCCCCCCCCCCCCGGGTGTGTTCCCCGATGCCGACAGTAACATCAGCTGGCTAGATGGCTCTATCTACGCGCTCTCGCTGTCAACTCAGTACGATCGTATAGCTCTCTCTCTGATCATACATTGAAAAGCTTCGCTGTGCTTTCAATGATACCGAATGTCCAAAAAAATACCTTCAAAAGTAATTTAACTTGCATTTTTATTTTTAAATTTTGATTTTTGGCTAATTTGAATTTGTATATTTTGAAATGGCTTTAGAGAGGGTATATTTCAATAAGTTTGAAAAAGATTTACCATACAGTTTGGTATGTTGCAGGATTGTTATTACTATTATTGGGACAAAACATGGGTAACAGACGTACCTTCGGACAACATTTTTGTATTAACAAACCCAATTATATTGTTATCCATTCATTAAAAAGACATTGTAAGTATGTGGATGAATAGGAAATAAGATGAGCTTTCTCATGGTATAAACATTTTTACTGTACGATATCAACTTTTCTCGTGACAGGGATCGCAACAAGCGGTAACAGACGTACTTTTAATGGACGCGTGTTTTTACAGTATGTTAGAAATGATTAAAACTCTGTGATTATTGCATGCAAAATAAAAAACCTTCTCATACAAAATAGCTACAAGATAGTACTTAATCAGATTCACAAGTCACTTCATGTGTATTTTTAAGTATGTTGCCTACTATGCAAGAAGTAGGCTGGTAACAGACGTACCAAGTATGGTAACAGACGTACCTTGTCTGAATTAAAACTGGTATTTTATACTAAATATCATAGATCATGCTTCTTTTTGTGGTTACAGTTAATCAAATCATCAAATATAATTTCTCTGTTCATTATTGGTCAGTTACATCCAGATATTCTTTTTTTGACAACTGTTTAGACATTACCGGTAGGCCTACGTTAGAAATTGGTAAATGTATGTGATTGCTGAATGAATACAACAGAACAAACTTTCTCATGAATACAAAATAGGTACAAGATAGAGGACTACCTCATACTTATATACTAATCACTTCATTTCATATGAATTTATGAGGATATTGTCTAATCTTAAAGAAATAGGCGGTAACAGACGTACCTTGTAGGAATAAAAATTGCATTTTTTAATACATTTCCTTTACTACCTGGTCAAACCATAAACATAAATTTATTCTGCTCCATTACGTTGATCAGTTAACATCCCTAGATATGAAACATCAAACTTTGTTACCATCATTCAGTAAAATTGAATTTCTAAAACAGTACAGCAATGACTTACTGTTATCCATCACGGGAGGGGGAGAATTTCTACAATGGTGTCAATATCCGTGTATGAAACTGGCTCCTCAACTGTAAATATGTAGGCCTACTATGATTATGGTATATGATTCTCAAGTAAATTGTAATTCACCTCAACTCTAGCTTCCAAATAATCTGTAAAATTTTGGCGACCAACTGTTGTGTAGGTACCACCTTTAAAAGTTATTTTATGATAATTTGACAGTTAAAAAGGGCACAAATCTAATTATTGGTGCATCACTGATATTTAAATATCTACCAGGTGTTAAGATTCTTCTAGTGCAACATCCTTGACCAACTTCACTTCAATTCCAGTGGAATAATCTTTGATATTGGGATACCCTTCAATTAGAAAATTTGAAATAATTAATAATGTACCATACACTGTAGGCCTACCTAAAACATGCTGAGGGAAAGCAATTTTTTACAAGAAAGCTTTCGACCTATCACTCCAGTGGTATTTTTACAAACTTTTATGGACAAAGAATTTAAACAATAATATCGGATATGAGAAATAACAGTGGTAACAGACGTACCATGGTACGTCTGTTACCGTTCAAAGTACGTCTGTTACCAACAATTTATCAACTAATCATAAAGTTAGACAATTGAAAAAATTACTTCAAATTCACATCCATAATCTAACTTATAAAAACAAATTTTAGAAGTTATTGAACTGTTGAGTCACTCAGAACAAGAACTTTAGGAACTTTTAGTAACAGACGTACCAATCCAATTTTCAAAAAAGATACAGACCTGCCATATTTTTAATAGCATATGATGGGATATATAGTATGCTGGTAATAAGTTTGTGCATATATGTAGAACCAAATTAGGAATGCATTTTGCAGCAATCTAATTTTCTTTAATCACTTTCCTTGGCTTTCAATTGCTATTGTAAAATGTAGAAAAAAAAATTAACAGAACATCATTGCACTTCTTGTGTCCATATTATAAAATATATAAATGCCATTCCATTGAACTTTGGCGATTCTGAAAGAATAAGCTGTAAGCTTTAATTTGATGTATGACACATGTATGTAGCTTTAAATTTATATTTTGGGGTATGAGGTTGATGAAATCATGTTTTTGCCCTATTATAGAACAATAAAATGTAACTTTTAAAGAATCAAGGGCCCCTACCACCCTTCCCCTGGATCCGCCACTGTCCCAGTCGAGGGCCAAATATCACCAAAAATATTTCTTTGATTCTACCTACCGGTACCCAAAAACTTGGCAGGTCAAAGTTCAGAGATTTCGAAGGGGCCATCAAAATTGCATCATCACATGTATGCCGTTTGGCCCGGTAGAGAGCGAACAAACAGACAAAAAACACACAAAGCTATTTTTCTCAGGGGAAGCAAAATTGTAGTCTTGGCTGCACCCTTTTCCCAAATTTTAGGCATGGGAAGGCAGATAGGCCTATTGCCTGGCCTCTATTTCACAACAAAGCTTCCTTTTATCAATAGTTGCATTTAACAAGGCTTATAGGCCCTAGGATGGGGGTAGAGAAAGGCTAGTTAAACCTACGGGTAGGCCTACCTAAAGTAGGGTACGGTAGGTGGGCAAAAATAGATATTGTACCGGCAACTGAATCTTTCTTTAATCACTGATCAATGCAGAAACTATGAAAACGCCAAAGGTTTTGTTAGATGATTGAGCAAGTCATATGTTGAGTAGGGGGCCTACCCGGTAACATTCCCTTTCCTCCCTATAGTCTATCATAGGCTAGAGTGGTATATTATGGCCGTACAGTTGATGCACCCTTATACCAACTAAACTAAACTAAAGTCTAAACCCTATAATTTATACCTTAATAGGTTTAGCTATCAATCAATTTAATGCGAATGTTCCCGGGTACTCGACACAGACTCGCCCACTCTAACAATGACTTTGGCGTCTTCCTAGTCTATATTAGGCTAAGGCGCCTGTATACCCGGAATGTGGGAGACCCGGGTTCAAACAACGGTCGGGTTAGATTTGTTACTTTTTGTTCTGGATTGTAATTAATAAATGCCTAGGGCATTGGTCAAACTAATCTCCCACCAGAGTGCAGAACGATCGACGTTTGGTCACCGCCATGTGTAAGTTCTACTGGAACCACAATGTAAAGAGTCCTGTGACCAAACCCTGATCATGCGGTCCTGGTGGAGATCCGGGCGAACCAGCTTGGCTTTGCCCTATACAGTACTTTTGAAACAAAGCCAGTACAAAATACGTGTAAAGATTGCAAGGTTTACTCAATCTCCCAGCGGAATGTTCGGGAACCTTGAGCGTGCAAGATTCGGTTCACCGTGACCTTGGTTATTGCATAGGCCTACATCCACCGCCTGACCAACATAATTCGATAGAAAAGACTTCTTCAAGAACAAAACCATTGTCATTAAATTAAATCCTACACATTTTCAGCCTATTTTTCAATTTATTATTTCTTGTAGGTTTACGTAGGTAGGCCTACTGGTCACGGATGTTTTCATCTCAATCTGTTTGGTCGTTCGGCCGTTTTGCATCGAACAACCATTTTACAAACATACAAACATTCTCACGAGTGCCGCTCGCTTGTCTAACCAGCAATTCTCTGATCTTCCCTTCTCTTGGAATGGCATCTTTTCATATTATTTATTTTAGGGACGGGTAGGGGGAGGCCCCACTCGTTTAGCAGGATAGGTACATTCCAAGGTTGGCAAGACGACTAAATGCAAGATCTTTTATATTCTTGTCAAGTTCTTGACAAGGGGCCTATTTGATTCACTTTCTAACTTGAAAATGTTTGAAACACTGATATTGTTGATTTAATTCAATAATAAAAAATAAAAAATAACCGAAAGAAATCCAAAAATATTAATAACATTGAAATAAAAACAACTCCCTGTATTTTAATAAAAATAGACTAGGCCTACTAATTTTTTGTTTTTTAAATACTAATTTTTTAAATCACACCCTGATAGCAACTAATAATGGCCCATAATGCCTAGCTGATGTTAGTGTTTATTTTTGTTTCAGATACAGCAAGTAAGTCCTTCTCGGTCTGTTTTTTTAATTGAATAGGCATAATAAGTAATAACATATTGAAGTCAAATTAGTTATTGCATTTGTGAAGGCTATAGCCTTATCAACATAAATTTTTCATTTTGTGTTTGACTGATAGAACATAGGATAGATTCAGTTTTGTATAAAGTAGGTGTCTCTAATTAGATGATGAATAATGATGCATCTTTTGTCATTAATAATGTACCGTATTGTGACAGTGAAGTACTGGAAGGATCGTTAAAAAGACTCATTTTATACGAAAGTGATCAAGAATTTTGTGGAGAAAGAGACTGATATTGATTTTCTGAACCACTTCGATTGAATATTTTTATTTCTTGTGTTTAGCTTGTCATATATCCGTGGGGCTTGTGTTTGTAAATGTTTTGTGCGCCACGCAAGACCTGCCATCAAGCTCAGTACGCAGCAACACGGACTTTGTTTGCCGTCACCCATGTGGACTTCTGCCCCCTCGCCTATTCAGCCACTCAGTCTTACAAATGGTGAGTAGGTTACTGCATTAGATTATTTATTGTTAAGATAGCTACCAATACCGCCCCCAAAACTATCTGTTCCCAAATATTCCATAGCTATACTAAAATTAGCATTTAAAAAATGTCTTAAGGGTAGCCTACATCCACCAGAAAGTGTCCAAAGGGGATTTTTTAAATTGATTAATTTTTGCAAGTTATGTGTCAAACTGAAGATAAAGACCCAGAATTAATGTTTTTATCAAGAAAAAGAACAACTTTTCGGTGGCGGTGAATGCTTAAAAACGCTATTTGTCTTTGCGTGAGCGAGTATAGCTACTTAAAAAAATATTACGTGATTGTGTGTGAGTTAAATAAAAATTATTTATTCGTGTGTAAACTGTGCGTGATCAGAAAATGAGTTTACGTGACGTGATGACGACGTGAGTGCAAAATTGATCCACGCGACCACCTCTATGGTAAATCTATGTCTGGCCTAGAAGCCCACCCTCTTACTAGATCTTACTTTGCATTGAGAACAGTTAAATTCTATATTATCTGCTTTGTGTTATAACCGGAGAAGTAAATGTCTAACATGTACTGTTGCTCTGTCTCCAGCTGACGTTCAAGATGGCGCCTGTGGACGATACACCGTCCTCCAAAAAGTGCAACCGAGTTATCAGCAGACTGAGAGAGATGGACCTCGGACTTGTTGGCGTCATTCAGCGCAACCAGCATCTTTCAAACTGGATCTTCTGTTACCGTGAGTTGTAAAACCGCTCTGGTGATCCTTGTTCTAGAATTTAAATTTTTCAGCTAATATTAAATACAGTCCAGGAATTAAAATAGGCCTATATTAAGATCTTATATTGCATCTGTAGTCTAGTGGAGTAGTCTAGTAGAGAAGACATCCGCACGGTGAAGCGGGAGACCCTGGTTCAATCCCAGCTGAGGTGATTTACAAAATTTCTGCTTTTGTATTACCGGTAGGTACCGGTAGGCCCTAACCCTATAAAATGTAATTGAAATGTATAAAATTTTAGCTGCAATTTGAAGCAAACCATGTTGGGGTATATAATGTTAACTCAGGAGACTGCATATTTGTCCTAAATTGCTGAATAATTAAATGTTTTTCCCTGTTTCCATCAATGAGTTTACGCCGTCCGCAGTACTCATACGACTAGGTTTGTGCGCTGTTTTAGGCCTACTCCCCCAATTTAATAAGTGTTTTGTGCAAAGATAATAAATTACATTCACAATCACAGAGTTTGCCTATCAAGATTTCACAAACAATAATATTTGTGCCTGAAAAAATAATTGGTTTGGGCTTAAGGACTTTCAATCTTGACTACACCAGTCAGCTGGTGAAAGTGGTACATTAAATAAATATATTAAACTACTCACGCTGAGTGATAAAGACCACTAGTCGGTCAAAACGACTTGTCTAGGCCTACTCATCTATTTGTGTCTATGCAACCTACCTAACATTTTTTAAGGTAAGCTGTCGTCCGTCTGTACCCTGAAATTTCGTGAATGACTTTTTTCACTAAATAGTGCTAAATATGACTGTGAGATTGGAGAAGGGTTGACAGGTTGGGAAAGCAAAGAGAACATAAAACCAGCCTGAAGGGCTGGGGGCAACAAAACTTTTCACCTGCTGATGACAACTGCAGCTAATTTAAAGTTGTTACCTTTATCCACGACGCGTTTCGTCCTTCTGGGACTCAGTCATCAGGCAGATGGTGGCCACTAAAAATCAGCTACGGTAACTACATGCAAACAAAACTCACAACACATAACCAAACCTGTGGTAGGGCCACGCAAGAAGCAAATTCTGCATGCATGTTGTCTCATCAGCAAGGTTACTTCACCACCCTTTATACTAGCCCCCCACACAACCAGTAAGGGGCTTCCCTCCCAACTCTGGTAGCTAATCTGACTCAAATTAAATACCTTGTTTAGCATAAGGGCCCCCCCCATAAGGTTTGCTT
>JAMZAV010006282.1:0-34250 GCA_024449915.1 Sweltsa coloradensis
AGCTTAGATTGCCTTTTAATGTAACTTTATAACTTTTTGAACGGTTTTGCCACAAAACTAATGGCATTCAATAGGGAACGAAGCTTGCGGATGGTCAAAATTTTCAACTCAATCCGAGCCTACGTTCGACCGCTATCATGAGCCAAAAAAGTTGCGAGACTTTCCGCTGCCATGGTAACGTTACTTTGTTATAATGTAATTTCCATCTACACGACTTATCGAATCAAAAATAAATTAACATATTTGTGACCGGACGGACATTCTAAATGATTTGGCCACCTCAGATTTTGTCGCCGTTTAGTTAGAAAAAAAACTTTCGATTAACTTTAATGTAACTTTTTAACTTCTTGAACGATTTTGCCACAAAACAATACAGCAACCCGCATAGGTGGTATGTACATGTGTGCAAAATTTCAGGCCGATTACAGAAACGGTGCGACCTGTACCGAAGCAGTAACAGAAAAAAAAGAGAAAAAAAAAACATACATTCGAGCCTTTCGAGGCAAGTGGAGACGCTCGCTACGCTCGCTCAATTAATTAAAATTTAATTAAACAAATAAATACCAAAAAAATTAAAACAAATAATCCCTGTCTTGTCCCGAGGTAAAATTCGGCCCACAGCATGGCACTGCTTATCGTACAAAACGAGTAAAGAGATCAAGTCCATCTTTTAAACATCACCTAGTAAGAAGGAAAGAAGACTAGATTACTACACGCAACTAGAGGCGAGCTCTGGGGGCACCATCCTCGTCCCTTGACGACCACCCAGACGACGATGACTATGACAAAGACGATGAAGACCGCGACATGAGAACCTCTTTTTACTCCCCCTACCCGTGGCATATTCTGAAAAGCATGGCCCTCCCTCCCCACATCCCCTAGACTAGAGTGGCGCATTATAATCTAAATGTTGACGTGCCTTTAATCCTAATTTACTCAAAACCATCTGGGCCCGAGGTGGAATTTGACCTAGAGCATGGTTATGCTTAACGTCAAAGCGAGGAAAGAATTAAAATCCATCTCTTAAACAGCAGCTAGTAGGCCTAAGAAGGGGAGCATAACTCCCCGAAACGAGGCGAGCTCTGGCGCTCGATGTCAGGGACACAGCTTCCACTTCCCTTGAAGACCTCACCGACGACGATCACGACGACAATTACAACAAAAACGATGTAAAATACTAATACAATTACGACGAGATAGCCCCCCTTGTTTCCACCTACCCCTAGCTGGTTCTGACCAGCATAGGACTTTCCACACAATATGAGTCTATGACAAAACGGTTGACGCGCACTAAAGCCAAATTAACCAAAAGATTCAAAATTTATAATTTTATAACCTCATATAAAATAATAACGAACTCACAACCAATTCAATATATTACTTTAAATTTTCACTGCTGCACAGTCTGACCTCACGGTTAGAGCGCCTTGATTCTGTCGATGTTATCATCACCAATCTCCCCGGCTCCCCGGGCCGCGGGTCTCGGACGAGAGAGCGGGCGCCGCCCCGACCGAGGAGCAATCACGCCCCTCGGAGTGGGTCCCGCACACACAGGACGAACCACCCAAGGCTGTGGGGATCAGTCTCAACAGATCGCATCGTGGTAAATGTCCTTGTTTGTTTTGTGAGGTGCGCCGTTCAATGTCGAGATTTTATTTATCTCTGCCATTCTGCTGGTATAAGATATAATTATAGCCTTTTGTTTGAATTTAACAATTACACCTACCTGCCTCTGGATGGTTCTGACCAGCACGTAGCTTGCACCATCACCAGCGTGTGATTAGGGCCTACTGTTTTATTTCTATTTTACTTGTAGAATGAACCAAATATGATGTCAAGCGCAAAAATGTTATCTCTCTCAGTCACATTAAGCACTACTATAAAATATGACCTTGCGGTTAACGCGCCCTGAATCCTAATTAATAAACCAATGAAAATGTAAAAATACTTTTTAAAATATATTATCACGAGCATAATTTCTTAAATTGAATGTAAATCATATAAACTCATTTCTTTCCTTTTTCAAATAAATACTATTTCTTTTGCTTTCACGTTCATCTCTATAGTTTTATTTTTTTTATTTAAAAAACCCTTTCCTTCCTCCAAAATTCATATTTTTTCAGTTATCAATTTCAATTTCAATTTTTTATTAGAACAAATTGTACATTTTATGTAACAACAACACAATTTTTAGTGTATGTGTCCTTTAGCTAAATAAAAAAAATGTTACAAATACTAATATAATGAGAAATTGTCATAATATGTAATACATTGTAAATAATAATAATTATTGAAAAGTAATAAAATAAGGTTCATTTCATTATATTATAGTTAATCAATAATATCAGTGATAACAGGAATTTCTGTGAGTGTATCATTTAAGTAATCAATAAGATAATAGTAGGCTTTTAGAATTAAAATTTGTTTTAGTTCATGTTTAAACGGTCATAGCTTGAAATGTTTTTAATGATTCTGAAGATGGTTATAAAGAGATTTATGTAAGTAGTCTGAGTTTACTTGTCCAAGTTTTGTGTGATATGAGTTTAGCTGAAGGTGATTTTTTTTACGTGTGTCATGATCATGGACATTTGCATTTACTGAGTAGGTGTGTATATTTTTTTTAATTACTAATATTGATTTGAAAATGTATAAACATGAAATGGTAAGGATTTTGTGGCGTATAAAAAAAGGTTTACAGTGTTCTATGGGATCAAGAGAACAAATTGCTCTAATTGCTTTTTTTGTATAATAAAAACTTTATGAATGTGGGTCGATATACCCCAAAATTCAATTCCGTAGCTTATATATGACTCAAATAATGAATAGTAGCATATTTTGGCTGTGGGGATGTTACTTATCTGCTTGATGGTCCTTATAACATAGCAAGACGAATTAAGTTTTGGTATTATGTATTGATATGATCGTGCCATGTTAGATGTTGGTCTATTGTTAAGCCTAGAAATACATTTGATGAAACTTGTGTTATATTTGAATTATCTGAAAAATTAGTTAGGTATGGTATTTTATTTAAAGATTTAATCTTCTGAATTGAGTGGAATTGGATATAGTTTGTTTTTTTGGAGTTTAAAATAAGTTTGTTAGCTGTAAACCACCCATTTGATTCATTTAGTCTTTCTTCTGATTTATCCCGAAGAGCTTTGCTTTCATCAGCCTTTATGACTGTGGAAAAATCGTCAGCAAAAAGTTCAGCATCATGTATACTTTCAGTTAGACCACATATAATTTTCTCAGAGTCCGAAATGGTATGTGAAATTTTATTATTTTCATTGCTAGTTATTTCTACATATTGTACTCTGTTTGTTAGGTATGATTTTAATAATTTTAGCGCAGCACCACGTACTCCATAATATTCTAATTTAGTGAGGAGTAAATTGTGATCAACACAGTCAAAAGCTTTGGTGAGATCACAGAATATACCCAGAGTATCAATATTTGAATCCATTTCACTAGTTACGTTTAATAGAAATCTTCTAATTGTATCACTAGTAGATTTTCCCTTTCTGAATCCATTTTGTCTTTCTGTTAGAATGTTGTGCTTTTCTAAAAAGCTTATCAATCTGTTATAAATAATTCTTTCCAATATTTTTGAAACAGCAGGTAGAATAGATATTGGTCGATAATTACTTGCAAGGAGTTTACTTTCTTTTTTATGTATGGGAATTATTTTGGATATTTTTAGTGCTTGTGGAAAGACCCCATCTTTTAGACAGGTATTGAAAATATCACATAGAGGTGCAGCTAACATATGGATACATTTCTTTAAAACAATAGTTGATATGCCATCTACTCCTGCAGAGTGAGATGATTTTAACTTACCAACAATATTTTTTATTTCATTAATATCAGTTCATAAAAATATAAAGAATTTACTGGGCTCTTGTTTGTCTTATGCAAGTAATCAATGAAAGTAAGATTTTGATTATTTCCTTGATTTACTAAGTTATTTGTTAGGTCAGAGGCTTCATTAGCAAAATAGCTATTAAGGATTTTTGCTACCACTTTAGAGTCATTTATTAATTCATTGTTACTATTGAGTAGATTAATATTTTCACGGGGCTTAATAGGTTTTCTGTTTGTCTCTGAATTTATAACTTTCCAGATACACTTTGACTTATTGTAAGCTTGAGATATACTGTCCTTAATTTGATTACTTTTTGCTGTTTTTAAAACTTGTTATCAACTGCTAATAATATCAATAGAAATGAAAATAATTTAGATGTAGGCTTATTATGGCTTTAGCTACGAATATGATACACGTTAAAGAAAGAAAGAATGAAAGATAGAAATATTATAGCCGATTATTACAGGTTGTAGCCTCTGTACATACAGAGAAAGTATGGGCTTCACGGCCAGCGCGCAAGCGTTTCGGTCACCATAATGTGTTACCCTTGTAATGAAAATACAAAATTCTTTGTTCATGTCCCCCAACGATATGTTTTACACTGTGAGTATGCTTTGTACTAAAATATACTACTTGATTGCGGGTACCCAAAATTTAGGGTCGAGTCGGGTAAATGGAGGCAGACCTGAACGTCAAAAAAGGTACCCGCATCTTCGAATCTGCATTATGTTAAGGGTTCTGGATTAGACTCAGCAAGACTTCGAAAAGAAGTTGAAAAGTAGAGACAAATAATCGACGTTTCGCTGGATTGAACCCTCTTGTTAAAGAATGGGGTACGTACTAGTAAAACGCCAAAATTCATTGTTAGATGAGTGATCGAGTCATGTGTTGAGTACCGGGGAACATCTGCATTTAAGTTAATTAATTATTCAAGTATATAAAAGTAGAGTTTTGAGTAAAGTTTGTATAAGGGCGTGTCAACTGTAAGGCCACAATGCGCCACTCTAGCCTATGATAGGCTAGGGAGGAAAAATTCATGCTCGATCCAGCCTTTGGTAGGGGGATAAAAGCAAATGTTACCGAGTACTCAACACATGGCTCGCTCACTCGTCTAGCATCGCCTTGTCGTTTTCCTAGAGAGTGTGCATTATTGTGTGGCTCGTTGGTTTTGTGGTTAACGTCTCTGCTTCCAGTGCAGTAGGTCCAGGGTTCGATTCCCGCTCTAGGTAAGAGTTTTTTACTTCTGATTTGGACTTCAATCAGTTCTTGGCTTAGGAATTTGTAAACGGTGACTTTGAAGCCTTCCTAGCAATGAGGCACATATTAAATTCTAAGGTTGTTCCGAATTAGCCTTGTTGATTCTGGGGCTGTCCGCGGGCTGGAATCGTGTCCAGCTTGATTGATCGGTGTTTCCTACTTAAATACGCCGTCTCTTTATTAATTGGTCAATGTTCGCTCGTCGATCGTATCGGCGCCTGCTGAGTTGGCTTGGTCGGTTTTAATCAGTTCTGTGACTGAGTGGGTGTTGTTATTTGGAATTAAATGCACATCACAGTCGTAATTCTATCATAATGAAGTCAAATTTACCGTATTCCGTCATAAACAAATGATTAAAATAGCCGATTGTGATAGGCGTTTGGTGGAGGTGCCGGGTAGAGCGAGAAAGTTGAAACTCCATAAGAATAGCATTGTTGGTGGAGGCGCCGGGTCCTTACTTATTAATTAAATTATTTCAATTTCGGAGGGAGGTATTATTGCTGTGGTATTTTGTTAAGTATAGCTTACGTGTCGGTGAATTAATAAATAAATAAATAAATAAATTTTATTTAGAGTCTACCCACTCAGTTATATAACTGATTTTCAGTGGGGGACTTTAAATCAAAGCGACCAAGCCAACCCTGCAGGCCCCGACGCAATCGACGAGTGAGCGATAACCAACCAAAGATCGATATTTTTAATAGTAAATATAGCAATCAGTGGTATGGACAGTGCGAACACCCGCGAATCAACGCCAGAATCAACAAGGCCGATTCAGAACAACTCTGAAATTTATTATGTGCTTCGTTGCTAGGACGGCTCCAAAGTCACCGTTTACAAACTCCTAAGACAAGAACTGATGGATTCAAGTCCAAATCAGAAGTCAAAAAACTTCTGACTATAGCGGGAATCGAACTCTGGACCGTCTGCATTGGAAGCAGATACGGTAACCACAAGACCAACGAGCCACACAAATTAAAAATTAATTGTGATTCAAATATGAAGGTCAATGTACTATAAGCAACAAATCGCATCTCAGTACTTGTACTTCCTCTACTTATTAAACAGAGTGGACTTTCATAAACGCGTATATCATTACGATTTAAGGTACATATACAACTATTAAAAACTACATTTGCAACCTAGTACTAGGAAAACGTTAAAGTTGATGTTAGACAAGTGAGCAAGCCATGTGTCGAGTAACTAGGAATATTCCCATTCTTCCCTCTACGTAAGGCTGGATCCAGCATAAGTCTTTCCTCCCTAGCCTATCATAGGCTAGAGTGGCGCGTGATGGACTTACAGTTGACGCGCCTTGATACCAACTAAATGCAAAACTAGTATTATACTTTAATTATCAATGAACTTAAATGTTAATGTTACAGGACACTCAACACATTTTTTGCTCACTCTTCTAACGACTTTGGCGTTTTCCTAGGACTAAGGTCCAATATCAAATCCAAAATATAGTTGATCCCAATAAAATTTTTTTGAAAATAATTAATGTAATTGCGTGAGAGGCAAAACATAAAATAACCACAAGCTACAACTCACGTCGCAATCGAACTGCGTGATTAGGTCAACCAGGTCCAAGGTCTACTAGATCGGCGGAGAGAGGCGGAGATCTAGTAGACCTTGCCCAGGTCAACAGGCGTAGGAATCTTAAAACTCTCCGTCAACAAGGGCCCCCGTCTGGGTCGGAGGTAGAATCGGCCCACCCAGAGCATGGCTCTGCTAATCGTAAAAGGCGATTCAAAAGAAAAAGTCCACCTCGCAAACATCAGCTAGAAAGAGCGGAGTATCTTACTCCCCAAAACTAGATGCGAGCTCGGGCAATCATCGTCGGGGACCTTGCCCCCTTCCCTTAACGACCCCCCGGCGACGATGACAATGACACAACGAACGATGACAAAGACGATGACGACTGCGACGTGAGAAACCCCCCTTCCTCCCCCTACCTGTTTTTTGTTTATTTGGATTAAGGACGCGTCATCCGTTAGGTCATAATGCACCACTTTAGTCTAAAGGGGTGGGGAGGAGGGGCCCATGCTTGTCAGAACCAGCCACGGGTAAGGGGAGGAAGGGGGGTTTCTCACGTCGCGGTCGTCATTGTCTTTGTCATCGTTCGTTGTGTCATTGTCATCGTCGCCGAGGGGTCGTTAAGGGAAGGGGGCAAGTCCCCGACGACGATTGCCAGAGCTCGCCTCTAGTTTCGGGGTGTAAAATACTCCTCTCTTACTAGCTGATGTTTGCGAGGTGGACTTTTTCTCTTGAATCGCCTTTTACGATTAGCAGAGCCATGCTCTGGGCCAATTCTACCCCGGGCCCTATACCTGTGGCTGGTTCTGACCAGCATGGGCCCCTCCTCCCCCCCCTTAGTCTAGAGTGGTGCATTATAACTTAACGGTTGACGCGTCCTTTACCCAAATAATCCAAAATCCCTCCCCTAGGTTAGAGTGGTGCATTATGACCTAACGGTTGACGCGTCTTTAAATCCAAATAAACCATCCGTCAACAAGGCGATGGACGAAACATTGTTGCACTTTCATTTATCAACTTTTATCGGCCAAGATAGACGCGTATGGTTCTAGGAACGTAGATATAGATAGATATTATGTTCAATACTGGCTATTAATTGGTATTATTACAAGTACAGTTTACATTGAGATATCATACAGCAATGATGGTCAAATAGAGGTTGGATTCTTCACTTGGTTCACATTTTAACACGTCGAAACTATTAACTTTGTATCATTGGCATTTTCTCTTGTCGCCATTCAATGAACGTTTATTATTTGGTCCACTGTTGAGATAGGTTTACTCCCCACATCCCTACCCGCCTGTGGCTGGTTCTGTCCAGCACGGGACTGTCCTCATCATATCCCGTAGCCTAGAGTGGTGCATTATGACCTAACAGTTGACGCGCCCTAGTGTCTCACGTTGTCGTCGTACTTCGGTATATTCGAGGTGTTCCTAACATGTTCACAGAATATTCCTCCCAGCATAATGACTGCACGGTTGAAGCGTGCTTTTTTATGTAAGCATAACAAAATAAAAGCTACTTATCTTGAGCTATCACTTTCATAACTATCATTTTTTCTTTTTTTTAAATTTGGAAAACAATTTTATCATCAAACACACCATAAATTTATTTCATAAAATCCAATATTACAGGCAGCGCTATGTGACCTTCCTGGTGGAAGCGCCCCAGTTTCTCACGTCGTCGTTTTAGCTTGGTTTCCACTCTGGCTCTTAGGCTTCAGTGGTGCACTATGACCTTCGTTCCCCCGTCTGGGCCCGGGGTAGAATTTGGCCCAGAGCATGACTGCTAATCGTTTAAGGCGAGGAAGGAGCAAATGTCCATCTAAAAAAATCAGGTATTAAGTTAGGGAGTGTTTTACTCTCTGAAACTAGAGGCAAGCTCTGGCAATCATCGCCGGGGACTTGCCCGACGATTTCCCCGACGACGACGACTACAATGACAATACACAATGATTACGAACGCGACGTGAGAACCCCCCTACCCATAGCTGGTTCTAATCACTATGTTCCCCTCCGCCTTAGATCCCGTAGGCTGGAGTAGCACATTATGACCGAACGGTTGACGCGCCCACTTATAAACAAAAATGAGGTCAATCCGTGTCCAAGGTCTACTAGATCGGCGGAGAGAGGCTGAGATCTAGTAGACCTTGCCCAGGTCAACAGGCGTAGGAATCTTGAAACTCTCCGTCAACAAGGCGGTGGACGAAACATTGTCGCACTTTCATTTGTTTTCAATGTTTCTCGGACAAGGTAGACGCGTTTGGTTCTTTGAACGAAGATTTATCCAGATATTGTGTAGAATACTAACTAGTTATTGGTACTTTTACAAGTAAAGTGTACATTGAGATATCATACAGCAAGGATGGAGCAAATAGAGGTTGGATTCGTCACTTTGTTCACATTTTAACTCATCGAAACTATTGGCTTTAGCAATGGCATTTTCTCGTGTCGCCATTCAGTGAACGTTTATTTTTTGGTCCATTGTTACGATAGATCAACTTCCCACATACCTACCCGCCTGTGGCTGGTTCTGTCCTGTCCAGCACGGGACTGTCCTCCCCATAGCCCCTAGGCATAGGTGCATAACCCCTCCTACCCTCCTCCCCTTTGCCCCTATAGGCTAGAGTAGCGCATTATGGCCTAACGGTTGATGTGCCCATAATATTAATAAACCGAACGTATTTCTCAGTGTTTTTCTTACTATCTCCCTCTCCCCCTAAATCTCTCACTCCTTCTTTCCATCTCTGTCTCTCTTTATTTATCCCTCTCTTTTGCTATAAAATACACTCCTGTTACTTGTCCAGTCTATGCAGTGTATCGCTTACGAACATGTTTGTTTGAATATGTAAATAATGAGATGTTTATTAATAGAAAGCAAAACCATTTGAAAGAGTTGGTTTGAAACTTCAGTGTCTTAAGGGTTGATAAAACAATGTCCACACTGTACAAGTAAAACTTCACAATTCAACTTTAATAATCAAACAAACAACGTCTGGACCCGGGGTAGAATCTGCTCCAGACAATCGCTCTGCTGGTCGTTATAGGCGATTCAAGAGATAAAGTCCACCGACAGAGTTGACTCGAGCTTTAAGCGCGCGACTCTGATTCTCCCTTCCCTTGACGACCCCCCGGCGACGATGACAATGACACAACGAACGATGACAAAGACGATGACGACCGCGACGTGAGAAACCCCCCTTCCTCCCCTTACCCGTGGCTGGTTCTGACCAGCATGGGCTCCTCCTCCCCACCCCCCTTAGGCTAGAGTGGTGCATTATGACCTAACGGTTGACGCGTCCTTAATCCAAATAAACCAAAAATCGAAAGGTCCCATGTTTAAATCCCGTCGAGACCGGCAAACCTGTCTGAAGGTTTTCCCGAGGTTTTCCTCAATCGTTAATGCGAATGCAAGGGATTGAGTCCTCTTAAGCAGCCCTCGGACTTCCCTTCACAATTGTCCTATCTGCAAAATACCTAATTAAGACACCTGAAGAGGGTCATGAATTGCACCCTGGGCAGACTTACCACCAAAATTATTATTTATTTATATTTATAAGAGAAAAAGTGCACCTCGCAAACATAAGATGTAAGAGGTGTATATTACGTCATAACGCGCCACTATAGCCTAGGCCAGGGAGGAAAGACCCATGCTGACTTAATCCAGACGTAGGTAAGGGGAGGAAAGGGAATGTTACCGGGTACTTAACAAATGACTCGTTCATATGTTCAACAATATAAATTCTAATTACCATCAAGTGGGAGGTATGTATGCTTATTACATGAGACCTGTATATAAGATGTAGACATTGTAGTAACTACTTTGTTGAATCCCAAATAAATAAATAAATATAAATAAATGGATAGATCTGGGGACGTCGTGCAAAATAATGGCCACAAGTTTTCTGGGATGAATGGCATCAGGTCCCTTAGCTTTAGTGCATTTATTGGCAACTAAAATAACACATAAAAAATGGAAACATTTTGGATCGACGTTTATGCTTACATTGTCAAATAAGATTCGCCGCAGAACAAAATTATATTCACATCAAACACACTTGATTTTTCACTCAAATAAAGTTTTTTTCCTAACCCCAACCCCAGCCCCCACCACCTAGGTTAGAGTGGTGCATTATGACCTAACGGTTGACGCGTCCTTTATAATATGAATTAATAATAATAACAAGAATAATAATAATAATAATAATAATAATAATAATAATAATAATAATAATAATAATAATAATAATAATAATAATAATAATAATAATAATAATAATAATAATATAATAATAATAATAATAATTATAATAAATCAATAAAATAAAACAGATAAAGGGGTATAGTTCCCAAAATAATGTAACATATTAATTGTAAAACCTTTATTTTCTCTCCTATGAATGTCTCACGTCTGGTTCCGGAGTAGAATTGGCCCAGAGCATAGCTGAATGGCTCAGCTAATCGTACAAGGCGATTAAAGAGAAAAAGTCCACCTAGCAAACATTAGCTAGTAAGCGGGGAGTATATTTCTCCCCAAACCTAGAGACGTGCTCTGGCAATTGTCGTCGGGGACCCTTTTCCTTCCCCTTGACGACCTCTCCGACGACGATGACAATAAAACAACGAAACCCTTTCACCCCTACCCGTGGCTGGTTCTGACCAGCATAGGAAACTCCAAAGATCCCATATAGGATAGAATAACGCATTATGACCTTACGGTTGGCGCACCCTTAATGTTTATTAAACTGCTAAGACTACCACATTCATTTTTTTGATAATAAAAACTTTGAAAACAATATAAATATCAATCACACCATAAACTCATTTCAATTACCTACATCATCACAGGCGGCGCAATGATCTAACCGGTTGAAAAGCCCTAGTTTCTCACGTCGCCGTCATTTGTTGTTTTTACGGTTGGAATGAAATAAACACGCTGATCGTGCTGCTATGGAAGCTTCCCAGCGCCGCGTCGTTGATTTCCATCTAGTTCCCGTTCCAGATTTCAAGAGAAGATACAAGCAACGACTGTTGGATTTGCGACAGGCATCTTGGGCTGTGGTATAAAAGAACAATTTGCGTAGTGTTATGTCCACACTATAGTCGTCGGGGACCTATCGCACTGTCCTTGACGACCGCCCCGACGCCGATGACAAAGAAGAGGACGACTGCGATGTTAGAACCCCTCCCACCCCCCTTTCCAACCGTACCTTCTGGGCCCGGGGTAGAATTTGACCCAAAGCATGGCACTGCTAATCGTAAAAGGCGATTCAAGAGGAAAAGACCACCTCGCAAACATCATCTAGTAAGAGGGTAGTATATTACTTACCAAAACTAGAGGCGAGCTCTGGCAATCGTCGTCGGAGAACCCTTCCCCTTCCCTTTGACGAACTCTCCGACGACGATGACGACGACAATGACAACTCGAACGATGACAAAGACAATGACGACAGCGACGTGAGAGACCTCCCATTCCTCCCCTTTCACGTGTCTGGTTCTGACCAGCATAGCAGCCTGCCTCTCCATATCCCCCAGACTACAGTGGGCATAAGAACCTAACGGTTGACGTGCCCTTAATATTAATCAACTGAAAGTATTTCTCTGAATATTTCTTGCTATCTCCATCTGCCCACATTCTCTCCCCTTTCTTTCCATCTCTGTCTCTCTTTTTTCCTCCCCCTCTTTCTCTATAAAATACACTCTTCTGTTATTTGTTCAGCCTCGCGATGTTCTATGCAGTGTTTCGCTTACGAACATGTTTGTTTGAATATGTAATTAATGAGATGTTTATGAATAGAAAGCAAAACCATTTGAAAGAGTTGGTTTGAAACTTCAGTGTGTTAAGTGTTGATAAAACAATGTCCACACTGTGCAAGTAAAACTTAATAATTTATCTTTAATAATCTAACAAACTTCATCTGGTCCCGAAACTAGAGGCGAGCTCTGGCGGTCGTAACAAACAACGTTTGGACCCGGGGTAGAATCTGCTCCAGACAATCGCTCTGCTGGTCGTAAAGGCGACGACAGACATTACGTCAATGTCGCAAACATCAGCTGGTCCCGAAACTAGAGGCGAGCTCTGGCGGGGTCGTCGGGGACGTAAAGAACCCATCGACCTTAGATGTCTGCTGTGATAGAAACATTGAACCGCTCGGTGTTTACTGTGGTGCGAACAATATTCCATTCAAATAGTAATTTTTCCATCACATTTATCTAGATCATGTTTTTTTCTTGTAAAAACTTTGAAGACAATCAAATAATTAAACACACCATAAAATCATTTCATTAACTAAGAACATAACAGGTGGTGCAATATGACCTAACCGGTTGAAGCGCCCTAGTTTCTCACGTCGTCGTCGTTATAAGAGCTGAGTATATTACTCCCCGAAACTAGAGCCGAGCTCTGACAATTGTCGTCTAGGACACCTCCTCTTTTTTCTTGTCGACCTGCCCTGCGACGATGATGGTGACTAAACGAACCATGACAAAGACAATGTCGACCCTTACGTGAGAACCCTTATTTCACCTCCCCCCCCTCACACATGGCTGGTTCTGACCAGAATGAGACCCGCCTCCCCATATCCCCCAAGCTAGAGCGGTGCATTATATCCTAACGATTGACGAGTCCGTAATCCAAATACCATAATACGCCACTCTAGCCTATGATAGGCAAGGGAGGGAAGACCCATGCTGGATACAGCCTTAGGTAGGTGGATGAAAGGTTATGTCACCGGGTACTCAACACATGGCTCACTGACTCGTCCTAGTTAACATATGGTCCAGGGTGAACATTATACTAACTCGCTCACTTCCAGCAAGGGAACAAGAGAACCCAAACAAGTCTGCCTCGTTGGTCGTGTGGTTAGAGGCTCTGCTTCCAGTGCAGTAGGCCCCAGGGTTTCGATTCCCGCTCTAGGCAAGAGTTTTTTAACTTCTGATTTGGACTTCCCTCAGTTCTAGGCTTAGAAATTTGTAAACGGTGACTTTGGAGCCGTCCTAGCAACGAGGCACTTAATCCATTCACAGGTTGTTCCAAATTAGCCTGGTTGATTCTGGTGCTGTCCGCGGGCTGGAATCGTGTCCAGCTTGATTGATCGGTGTTTCCTAGTTAAATACGCCGGTCTCTATAGTTGGTTTATGTTCGCTCGTCGATGGTGTCGGCGCCAGCAGGTTTGGCTTGGTCTGCTTGAAATTTAATATCCCTACTGATTATCAGTTTTGTGACTGAGTGGGAGTTGATATTTGGAATTAAATGCACATCACAGTGTAATTCTATCAGAATGAAGTCAAATTTACCGTATTCCGTCACAAAAAAAATAATAAAATAGCAGATTTCGATACGTATTTGGTGGAGGTGCCGGGTAGAGCAAGAAAAGTTTAAACTCCATAAGAATAGCATTGTTGGTGGAGGTGCCGGGTCCGTACTTATTAATTAAATTATTTCAATTTCGGAGGGTGGTATTATTGCTGTGGTATTTTGTTAAGTTTAGCGCACGTGTCGGTGAATTAAGTAATTGTGTTTCAGATATGAAGGTCAGTGTACTATAAGCAACAAATCTCATCTCAGTACTTGTACTTGCTCTACTTATTAAACAGAGTGGACTTTCATAAACGCGTATATCATTATGATTAAAGGTACCTATAAAACTATTTAAAATTACATTTGCACCTTAGTACTAGGAAAACGCTAAAGTTGATGTTAGACAAGTGAGCGAGCCATGTGTCGAGTAACTAGGAACATTCTTATTCTCCTCTCTACGAAAGGCTGGATCCAGCAAGGGTCTTTCCTCCCTAGCCTATCATAAGCTAGAGTGGCGAGTTATGGACTTACAGTTGACGCGTCTTTATACCAACTTAATTCAAAACTAATGTTATATTTTAATAATCAATGAACTGGAATGCTAATGTTACAGGACACTCAACACATGACTTGCTCACTCATTTAACGACTTTGTCGATTTCCTAGGACTAAGGTCCAATATCCAATCCAAAATATAGTTGATCCCAATTAATATTCTTTGAAAATAAATAATGTTATTGCGTCAAAACATAAAATAACCACACTATACAGCTCACGTCGCAATCGAACTGCGTGATTAGGTCACCTATGTCCTAGGTCTACTAGATCGGCGGAGAGAGGCGGGGATCTAGTAGACCTTGCCCAGGTCAACAGGCGTGGGAATCTTGGATCTCGCTGTTAAAAAGGCGGTGGACGAAAAGCATGAATTTGCTTATCGTAAAAGGCGATTCAAGAGAAAAAGTCTAGGCCTACCTCGCAAACATCAGCTAGTAAGAAGGGTAGTATTTTAATCCCCGAAAATAAAGGCGAGCTCTTGGAATCATCGTTGGGGACCTTGCCCCCTTCCCTTGACGATCCGTTGACGACGATGACGATAATGACACCACGAACAATGACGAAGACAATGACGAAGACAATGACGACCCGCGAAGTAAGAACCCCCTTTCCTCCCCTTACCCGTGGCGGGTTTCTTACCAGCATGGGCACCTGCTCCCCCCCCCCCCTAGGCTAGAGTGGTGCATTATGACCTGACGGTTGAGGCGTCCTTTTTCCAAAGAAACCAAAAAACCAAAAATCTAAACAAATTAATTAATTTTGTTTCTCAATAACAATCATCATTTTATTTTCTTATTCAATTACAAAACAATTTTAATCATCAAACACAACATTAACTCATCCCACCAGCTGGTAACATCACTGGTGGCGCAATATGACAACCGGTTGAAGCGCCCTAGTTTCTCGAGACGTCGTCGTCGCGACTCATTAAACTTTCCACGTGGCCGTGACTAAAGAGTATCGTGTTGTTTACGTTGCGAACGAAGGCGGTGAGTCCAACAAGCCGATGCCAGTGTTGCTTTTGTTTCTGTTAGAAGTTTCAGGCTTCGGTATTGATAGAGCACTAGCGTTTGAGCGGAAGGTTAGTTAATTTACAACTTTGTATTGAAATCAGGAATTTTCAGAGTTCGTGTTCTTATACATTTTAAGTCTCGACGGACAGAGAATCATTGGACGTGGCTCTGTGAGCCAGCCTAGGACCCGGGAGAAGATATCCAGCATCGCTCTGCCCCAGCAACCGAGGTGTCTACAACCATCTTAGTTGGCGTGTGCGTCTTGATACAAAATAACTCAGATTGGGAAGTGCAACTCCTGACTTTGTCGTGGTATGAGCAGGCTATACCCTCCCCTTACCCGTGGCTTGTTCGGACCAGCATGGGATTTCCCTCCCTAAATATTTTTCTAGTATGTAGTGGAGTAATATTTCTCCCCGAAAACTGGAGGCGAGCTCTGGCAATCGTCGTCGGGGAATTTGCCCCCTTCCCTTGACGACCCCTCGACGACGATGACGACAAGGACACCACGAACGATGACGAAGACAATGACGACCGCGACGTGAGAACCCCCTTTCCTCCTCTTACCCGTAACTGGTTCTGACCAGCATGGGCTCATGCCCCCCCATCCCCCTCTAGGTTAGAGTGGTGCATTATGACCTAACGGTTGACGCGTCTTTGATCCAAATAAACAAACAAAAAAAAACATTACCCCTAGGCTAGAGTAGTGCATTATGACCTAACGGTTGACGCGTCCATAATCCAAATAAGCCACACGAACTCCCTATCATTCTCTTTTTCTTACATAAACTTATCAAATAATTTAATCACAGACACACCATAATAATAATTCATTCTATTACAGTATCATAGTTAATGTTCTGTGACAACCGGTTGAAGCGCTCCAGTTTCTCACGTCGTCATTGATTTTAATGCTGATATTCCTGTCGTTTTGTATCCGCACGTCCCTTAGTTTACAGTTACTTACAGTAACCTGACGGTTTGCGTGATAAAAAACCATACATAAAAAGTAAAAACTTATCTTTCTCTTAATTTGTGAGGGCTGTTAGCACAACAGTCGTGCAAAATGTGACACTAATTTTTCCTTTAGCACACTCACTCAAAACATAAAATCTTTCACGAGGGTGATGGATCTTTGTCGGATCCCTTAAAGTTTATCCTCCAGGGTTGACCAAAGTTGTTTCGTTAATATTAATATGGAGATGTTGTTAAATGAGAAATTATATTTAGTTTTACGTTTAACACCGAGAAATATGTCCCATATAATCTGTCAAAAAGATATGAAATTGATGAAAAGAAATTTTTCCTCCAGGGGTGAAAAAAAGTTTTACGTAAATATTGCGTTTTTTATGATGCAAAAAGTTATAATAATTTTAGAATTTGCATTTCAACAACGTCTGGGCCCGGTGTAGAATTAGCCCAGAGCATGGCTCTACTAATCGAAAAAGGCGATTCAAGAGAAAAAGACCACCTCGCAAACATCAGCTAGTATGAAGGGTAGTATTTTACTCCCCGAAAATAGAGGCGAGCTCTGGCAATCGTCGTCGGGGACCTTGCCCCCTTCCCTTGACGACCCCTCGACGACGATGACGGCAATGACACAACGAACGATGACAAAGACAATGACGACCGCTCATGTATTCTAGTCATCATTTAGTACAAGACATCCAATTCTATTTAGAAAAACTAACCTCTAAGGGATATATAATAGAGTTTTGCTGGATACCTGGACACGTGGGCATAGAGGGAAATGAACACGCTGATCGGGCTGCTAAGGAAGCTTCCTAGCGTCGCGACGTTGATTTCAATCTAGTTCCCGTTCCAGATGTCAAGAGTGGATTCAAGCAAAGATTCTTGGATTTGCGACAAGCATCTTGGGATGTGTTGCAAAATAACGAATTGCGAAGCTCACTTCGTGTCTGCCAACGTTAAAACAATAAATATAATACAGCCCTCCCCTGTATCAAAACCCTGTGTCGAACATTCAATCGATTTAGGGGGAGTATTACACTAATTCATTTATTCTGCTTACAACGGCTACAAACTTTCTAAATTTCTCTTGCAAAGTAACTTATTTAACAAAATTTAATTCACATTATAAACGTTATTTTAATGATATATTTATTTCAATTCAAAAACATATTGTATTAAAATATTATCATCAAAAAACACAATCACCAAAAACTCATTTCGCTAACTTACAATATCACTGGCGGCGCAACATTAGCTAACAGGTTGAAGCGCACTGGTTTCTCACGATCCGTGTATTGAGATTTTACAACAAGGATGACGCGAACTGAGGTTCTATTATTAACTTGGTTTGAAGATTAACTCAGTCGAAAGTGTTGGCTTGATGGCATTGACATCTTCGTTTATCACAATTCTGTTAGGGCCCAACATAATTTAGACCCTTCTGGGCCCGGGGTAGAATTTGGCACAGAGCACGGGGCACGGCTCTGCTTATCGTAATAGGCGAGGAAAACGTAAAGTATCTCGCAAACGTCAGCTAGTGTATAGGGAAGTTTTTAACTCCGTTCCGTTCGTGCGTTCCGATTTTTTTTTAAATCTTATGTGATTTCCAGAAAAGGTTAGCCTTGTACGACTGTGAACGTTAAAACAATAAATATATATTAATTTACAATTAAATAACACAATTAAAATAAATAGAGAAAACAATATCAAACAATATATAGCCCCGCGTCTGGGCCCGAGGTGAGATCCGTCCAACAGAATGGCTCTGCTTATCGTAACAGGCGAGGAAAGAGATAAAGTCCATCTCTTAAACATCAGCTAGCAATAAGGCGATTACTACCTAAAACGAGAGGCAAGCTATGGCCTCTGGCATTCGACATCGCCTCCCCCCCCCCTTTTCCTTACCATACCCATGGCTGGTTCTGACCAGCATGGGACTTTTTCTCCCACATACCCTAGGGCAGGGGCGGATTGGGCCGCCGGGCAACCGGTCGAATGCCCGCGGTGGGCCGGTCTGTTGTTAGGGCCGGTCGGCCGAAATGCTTAGTCTGAGCACAGATAACAGTGGTCTGAGTATAAAGGCGGCGTCGTATCGGTAATTTTGTAAGGTTGACCGAAATGTTGAATACACGTATTTATATATTTTATTATAAAACATAAAGGCTAACGATTATATTAAATTGACTTATCCTGACTACCTGTGTCTTCAAGTCAAAACAATGCAGAAAGGATATTCAGATAAGTTGAAACAATACTTGTTGTAATATTAGATGTAGTCGACTACTACTACTTGCTTAGGACAACCATATTTAGGTTATCGGCGCACGCTCTCAAGCCATGAGCTAAGAATTTTTACAAACATCCGTATTTTCATTAAAACTCATAAAATCCACGCTTTTAGATTGTTACAAAAATTTCGGGATATAAAGGCAACACGCTAAAAAGGTTAGGATAGGACGCGAATGGGTGCCTGAAGATATGCAGTGAGGGCAATGGCATAATTAGGGAGGGGCGGAATAAGTTTTTGAGCCTAGAAATCGAAAACTAACTAATAATGTCCAAATTTTTTTTCGCCTTCGGCGAAAAGGCATCCGGTGGCTGGGGCTCCGCCCCAGGCCCCGCTGTTTTCTGCTCATAATTTTGGGCCGCTCACAACAGATTGCCCGGGCCGGTTTTCTTCCCCAATCCGCCCCTGCCCTAGGGCAGGCTAGAGTGGCGTATTATTAACTAATAGTTGACGCGCCCATAATCTAATAAAACCATCATATATAACAAATGTAGATTTAGAACCTAATATGATATAATAACGAACTCACAACAAATACATTCTATTACCTTACAATATCACTGCGGCTCTGTTGACCTCACGGTTGAAGCGCCTTGAAGCCCTCGTGCTACCTTGTCTGTATGTAGGGTTGTAGGCCCTACTGCTCGAGCAGTCATATTAAACTGCTGCATTAAACTAACGTAATGTTTGCGTAGGTGTGACGGATGTTGGGTACTGTTGATCCGGTAGCGGTTTGATGTTAACCTTAAAGCCCTTTTTTTGCTAACCCTTTTTCTTTTCTTTAGTTAACTTACAACAATCATCATCAAACACTGCATAACAACTTAAACTTAATATTCAGCGGGCAATGTGATCTAATTGGGTAAAGCCTCTAGTTTCTCACGCCTTAATGAATCGCTGTGGATGTCTCTGACCAGCATGTGATTTCTCCCTTATATCCCCTAGGTTAGAGTCAGAGGCGGATTTACACTTATTGGGGCCCTGCGCAGCCTGTTTTGAGGACCTATTACAGTGGCGGATCTAGGACATAATCATGTGGGGCAGAGTTCCGCAAGCGAAATTTGTTAAAATCAGGTTTTTAGACTGCATTTGGTGCGTTTTATTTAATGTGGTGGGTTGAATGCAGTTCCGAAACAATGTTGTTTGTGTGCGACAATGTGTATTGTCGTCATCTCGAGCTTAGAATCGACAGCAAGAGCATACATGGTAACATATTAACGATTGATTTTATTTTCAATTTAATATAGAGCAGACACATTCAGAGGTAGACTGATGATTTATGACAATATAACTAAACGGTGTTTTTTTCCTGGGAGTTTTAAATGCATACTTCGTGTGGCATAGCTCCACTTGGGTACATTGGTATATTATATATTTATATACTAAATCGCAGAATTCGGGGGCCCCTCAGCCACCCGGGGCCCTGCTCCTGCGCGCACTGCGAGTAGTCTTCCTATAAATCCAACCCCGTCTGGGCCCGGGGTAGAATTGGCCCAGAGCATGGCTCTGCTAATCGTAAAAGGCGATTCAAGAGAAAAAGTCCACCTCGCAAACATCAGCTAGTAAGAGCGGAGTATCTTACTCCCCGAAACTAGAGGCGAGCTCTGGCAATCGTCGTCGGGGACCTTGCCCTTTTCCCTTGACGACCCCCCGGCGACGATGACAATGACACAACGAACGATGACAAAGACAATGACGACCGCGACGTGAGAAACCCCCTTTCCTCCCCTTACCCGTGGCTGGTTCTGACCAGCATGGGCTCCTCCTCCCCAACACCCTTAGGCTAGAGTGGTGCAATTTGACCTGACGGTTGACGCGTTCTTTATCCAAATAAACCAAAATCTCTCGTAGAGAAGAGGTGGTATTGTCTAGAATTCGTATAGGCCACACACGTCTTACTCACGGATATATCTTAACCAGAGAAAAGGTTATTCCCATAATATGTGACACATGTGATGTACCTTTAACCGTACACCATATGCTAGCAGAATGTACCAAATATGATGCCTTGCGAACGCAATTAGATACATCACAAACTTATGAAGAACTTCTATTGTATGATAACGGCAAAAAACTTTCTAAATTTCTCATCCATTGAAATCTATTTAACAAAATTTAATTCACATCATAAACATCTCTTTAATTTATTTATTTTTATTCACAAACATAACTTTTGTTTTGTAATTACTGTCATCATCATTTTATTTTGTTATTTATACACTTAGAAAACAGTCTAATCATCAAACACACTTTTAACTCATCTCATTAACTTTCATTATTACAGGCGGCGCAATATGACCTAACCGGTTGAAACGCCCTTGTTTCTCACGTCGTCGTTGATGAGGTTTTAGCCATCTTTGAAAACCTCCTTAAAGTTCTTACATATAATAATGCAAATATGTCGTCTCCAAACGATCATGGGAAATAACCCCCAAATCCAACACATGTACCTCCCTCTCACCAGTCCACCTGGCTGGATACTAGAGTTTTCCCCACTGACATACCAACATTCTCCTCTTAAGAGGTAAAGTAAAACTCGGTATTGGACATACAAGCATAAACGAAAATAAAGTTTATGCAATCGTCATAAGCATAAGCATAAGCATAAGCATAAGCATAAGCATAAGCATAAGCATAAGCATAAGCATAAGCATAAGCATAAGCATAAGCATAAGCATAAGCATAAGCATAAGCATAAGCATAAGCACAAGCACAAGCATAAGCATTACTAAAACACGGTTTCGGGAGATGATAGAAATAAAATACTCAAATCACGTAGAGTAATTAAATAGTTATTATATGTAATTAATAATATTTTAAAAAATAAGAAAAAATCAAATTTGATATCGTAACTTTATGTGAACACACGTCGATAACGTTCGCCATGATCTGGACCTTAGTGTGCACTTGGATTCTTATTACCATGGGGTAGAAATGGCCCAGAGCATGGCTCTGCTAATCGTAAAAGGTGATTTAAGAGAAAGAGTCCACCTCGCAAACATCAGCTAGTGTAGGGGAGTATACTCTCCTGAACTAGAGGCGAGCTCTGGCATTGTCGTCGGGGACCTCTCTCCCTTAACTTAACGACACCCCCCCCCCCCCGACGTCAACGACGACATGGCACCACGAATGATGACAAGACGATGACGACCGCGACGTGAGAACCCCCCTTTCCTCCCCCTACCCGTGGCATGGTTCTGACCAGCATGGCCCCTCCTCTAATGTCCCCTAGGCTAGAGGGGCACATTATGACCGAACGGTTGGCGCGTCCTTTATCCAAATAAACCAAAATCTCTCGTAGAGAAGAGGTGGTATTGTCTAGAATTCGTATAGGCCACACACGTCTTACTCACGGATATATCTTAACCAGAGAAAAGGTTATTCCCATAATATGTGACACATGTGATGTACCTTTAACCGTACACCATATGCTAGCAGAATGTACCAAATATGATGCCTTGCGAACGCAATTAGATACATCACAAACTTATGAAGAACTTCTATTGTATGATAACGGCAAAAAACTTTCTATATTTCTCATCCATAGAAATCTGTTTAACAAAATTTAATTCATAAACATCTCTTTAATTTATTTATTTTTATTCACAAACATAACTTTTGTTTTGTAATTACTGTCATCATCATTTTATTTTGTTATTTATACACTTAGAAAACAGTCTAATCATCAAACACACTTTTAACTCATCTCATTAACTTTCATTATTACAGGCGGCGCAATATGACCTAACCGGTTGAAACGCCCTTGTTTCTCACGTCGTCGTTGATGAGGTTTTAGCCATCTTTGAAAACCTCCTTAAAGTTCTTACATATAATAATGCAAATATGTCGTCTCCAAACGATCATGGAAATTGCCCCTAAATCCAACACATGTACCTCCCTCTCACCAGTCCACCTGGCTGGATACTAGAGTTTTCCCCACTGGCATACTAACATTCTCCTCTTAAGAGGTAAAGTAAAACTCGGTATTGGACATACAAGCATAAACGAAAATAAAGTTTATGCAATCGTCATAAGCATAAGCATAAGCATAAGCATAAGCATAAGCATAAGCATAAGAATAAGCATAAGCATAAGCACAAGCACAAGCACAAGCACAAGCCAGCCAAGCACAAGCACAAGCACAAGCACAAGCCAGCAAAGCACAAGCACAAGCACAAGCACAAGCACAAGCACAAGCACAAGCACAAGCACAAGCACAAGCACAAGCACGAGCACGAGCACGAGCACGAGCACGAGCACGAGCACGAGCACAAGCATAAGCATTACTAAAACACGGTTTCGGGAGATGATAGAAATAAAATACTCAAATCACGTAGAGTAATTAAATGGTTATTATATGTAATTAATAATATTTTAATAAATAATAAAAAATCAAATTTGATATCGTAACTTTATATGAACACACGTCGATAACGTTCGCCATGATCTGGACCTTAGTGTGACTTGGATTCTTATTACCATGGGGTAGAAATGGCCCAGAGAATGGCTCTGCTAATCGTAAAAGGTGATTTAAGAGAAAAAGTCCACCTCGCAAACATTAGCTAGTGTAGGGGAGTATACTCTCCGAACTAGTGGCGAGCTCTAGCATCGTCGCCGCCTTCCCTTGACGACCCCTCGACGACGATAACGACAATGACGAAGACAATGACGACCGCGACGTGAGAACCCCCTTTCCTCCCCTTACCCGTGGCTGGTTCTGACCATTTTGGCCCCTTCCCCCCCCCCCCCCCTTAGGTTAGAGTGGTGCATTACGACCTAATGGTTGACTTGTCATTATTCCAAATAAACAAAAAAAAACATTTAAAATGGTGATTTTTACTAAAGATATCTCAAAGTTTCATATCAATTAACAGTTCAAACCAATCGAATATGTATCATAATATCTGTTATTAACGTTTTAGCAAAGAAATATTGGAAAGTTAAACTCTGTTTTTTTCACAAACAAATATAAGCTTAAACCCTGTAAAAGCAGGTCTTAGGGCTATGGCAGCTGACAACTTTTGACGCTTTAGAAATAGATCTACCGTTCAGTGGCTGACAAAAAGTATTTCAATATTACTGGAAGAACCTTAGCTGTCCGATGTGGAGATGTTTTGTGACGTACTTTTTGTTTAATCAGTGTATCACCTATATGAATGTCAAGGTTACACCGTTCTTTCGGATGGGACGAAAAACCGTTGGTCCCCTTGGTACTTTTCAAAAGGAGTAGGCTACGTGCCGGTACCGGGTTTCCCTTCCTCCCTTCTGTTCATACCTCATCCTCATCTATCACCACTCATCGTCTCGAATAGCCAAAGTGCATTAATAAGAGACGTTAAGCAATATCCAATCAACCTCAATGATATAACTCATAAATAAAGAAGCGAACTCTGGCAATCGTCGTTTGTAAATCACATCACATCCCTTGACGACCTCTAAGACGACGACTATTACACCGCGAACGATGACAAAGACGATGACGACCGCAATGTGAGAAATCCCCCCTTCTCCCCTTGCATGTGACGGATCAGACCGGCATGGGCCTCTCCTTCCCATATCCTCTTGGCTAGAGAGGTGCATTAAGACCTAACTGCCCTTAACCCAAAAAATCATTATGACCATATTGTTGACGCTCTCTTTCAACTTAATAAATTAACCAAAATATTTTAGTCGATTAAATAATTGTGTAAGTGGAGGCCAACAGTTTTAGTTCACCCTTGCCACGAGTATTGAAATCTAAATGAATTAAAGATCTATACAAAACATGATGAATAATGCATATTTATTCAGAAAAACATTTACTGTAAATGAACTTATTCATATAAATACTTTGAAACGATTCGCGATTGAAACATATTAAGGTAAAAGATTTGGGAATCTGATGTTACTACAATCATGCCCCTTAGAAACCCCCGGCCCCATAGTTCAGAAGAGAACATCAAGAGAGGTCCAGATGACGTCACACCGACTGTCGCCGACCCTGGCACAATTTAGTCACGTTAAAAGGGTGATTTTTTTTAAGATTCCTCGAAGCTGCAATATCATTTGGCAGTTCAAACCAATCGAATAATATGTATTGTAATATTTGTTAATAACGTTTTAGCAAGGAAACATTTAACAATGTTTTTTTTTTTTTACAAACAATTATCAGTTTTACCCTGTTAAAGCAGGTCTGAGGTCTATGCAACCTCATAACTTTCGACGCCTTAGAAGTAGACTTACCGTTTCGTGGATCACAAAAAGTATTTCGATTTAACTGGAAGAAACTAAGCTATACGATGTGGTGACATTTTGTGACGTACACATTATTGAATCAAATACATTCTACGCTGTCGTTGTGGAGAATACCTTTTGTGTTCAGATAGCTTAAGTTCACTTCAAGCTATAAAACTCATGTATTCTAGTCATCATTTGGTACAAGACATCCAATTCTATTTAGAAAAACTAAACCTCTAATGGTTATATAATAGAGTTTTGCTGGATACCTGGACACGTGGGCATAGAGAGAAATGAACGCGCTGATCGGGTTGCTAAGGAAGCTTCCCAGCGTCGCGACGTTGATTTCAATCTAGTTCCCGTTCCAGATGTTAAGAGTGGATACAAGCAAAGATTGTTGGATTTGCGACAAGCATCGTGGGATGTGTTGCAAAATAACAAATTGCGTAGTGTGATGCCCACATTGACTAACAAAATTCGTCCACCTACGTCTCGACTCTCACGTAGAGAAGAGGTGGTATTGTCTAGAATTCGTATAGGCCATACACGCCTAACACACGGATATCTCTTAACCAGAGAAAAGGTTATTCCCATATGTGACACATGTGATGTACCTTTAACCGTGCATCATATGCTAGCAGAATGTGCCAAATATGATGCCTTGCGCACGCAATTTGATCTCTCCCAATCATATGAAGAACTTCTATCATATGATAACGGCGACAAACTTTCTAAATTTCTCATCCATAGTAATCTATTTTACAAAATTTAATTCACATCTTACACATTTCTTTCTTTTCTCTATTTTCATTTACATACATAACTTTTATTTTGCTATTACTTTACATATTTCCCCCGTCTGGGCCCGGGGTAGAATTGGCCCAGAGCATGGCTCTGCTAATCGTAAAAGGCGATTCAAGAGAAAAAGTCCACCTCGCAAACTTCAGCTAGTTCGAGCAGAGTATCTTTTTTACTCCCCGAAACTAGAGGCGAGCTCTGGCAATCGTCGTCGGGGACCTTGCCCCTTCCCTTGACGACCCCCCGGCGACGATGACAATGACACAACGAACGATGACAAAGACGATGACGACCGCGACGTGAGAAACCCCCCTTCCTCCCCTTACCCGTGGCTGGTTCTGACCAGCATGGGCCCCTCCTCCCCACCCCCCTTAGGCTAGAGTGGTGCATTATGACCTAACGGTTGACGCGTCCTTAATCCAAATAAACCAAAAAAAAATCACATTTTATTTTGTTATTTATACACTTAGAAAACAATCTAATCGTCAAACATACCTGCATTAACTCTTCTCATTTACTTTCATTCACAGGCGGCGCAATATGACCTAACCGGTTGAAGCGCCCTAGTTTCTCACGTCGTCGTCGACGCGCCGCTTAACAAAATAATAAGCTTTTTAGCGCCAGCCTTCAATGTCATCACATTACCTTGACCCCGTCTGGGCCCGGGATAGAACTTGGCCCATAGTAAGGCTCTGCTAGTCGTACACGGCGATTCATGTGAAAAAGTCCACCTCAAAAACATCAGCAAGTAAGAGGGGGGTATAATACTCCCCGAAACTAGAGGCGAGCTAAGCAATCGTCGTCGGGGACACCCCTCCTTTCCTCTGACGACCTACCCGCGACGACGATGATAAAGACAATCACGACCACGACATGAGAACCCCTCTTTCCTCCCCCTTCCCCGTGGTTTTTTCTGACCTCCTTTTACTTTACTACGATTGTTGTTAACAATTTATAACTAAATTTTACCACATTATTATTTTTCTCGTTTATGTACCCCCCCCCCCCCGTCTGGGCCCCTGGCTAAAATTGGTCCAGAGCATGGCTCTGCTAATCGTAAAAGGCGATTCAAGAGAATAAGTCCACCTCGCAAACATCAGCTAGTATATAGAGGAGTAAATTACTCCTCGAATTTAGAGGCGAACTCTGGCAATCGTCGTCGGGGACATTGCTCCTTCCCTGGACGACCCGTCGACGACGATGATGACAATTACACTACGAACGATGACAAAGACAATGACGACCGCGAAGTGAGAAATCCCCTTTCCTCCTCTTACCCGTGGCTGGTTCTTACCAGCATGGGCCCCTTCTCCCCAGTGGCGTAACTTAGAGCCCGCCGGGACCGCGGTCCGGGGGGGGGGGGGGGGGGCAGCGCTCTAGGGGGCCCAAAAATTATTAAAAAAAATGGAAAAAAAATTAAATAAATGAAAAAGAAATAAAATTAAAAAAAATAAAATTTAAAAAATTTGAGTTCGTCATTGACAACAGGACTTACGAAATACAAATAACATTGGCTTCGAAAGTAGAGTCGACGAAGACCGATGAAAATAAATGTCGTAAGAATTTTGGGTCTAGCACATAACACATATTATGATACGACGCACAAACAAGCTAAGCTAATTCTTGTTTGCGATGATTTACCGTCAAGCTATCGGACACTGGTGCGCGTTCCGTTTGATTGCGGACTGACACTTTGTGAGTCATTCTAAATGCAGCGACTGCGAACAGTTTGACAAGTTTTGGCTTGAACATAGTTCTGTACACCGTTGGAGCTACAATGAGTAAGATCGACGGTAGTAGTAGTAGTGTACCAAGTGGTGCGTCAAAAGACGGAAGAAAAGGGAAGAAGAAAATGTTTTGCGTAAGTGTAAAAAGTTAGATTCATTCTTTATTATTAAGAATATAGAATACGAATCGAGAAGGCCTGTGAATGTCATAAACTCTGACATCAGAGATTTACCTTCGAGTTCAACATCCGTGTGTGAATAAGACTCGGTAGAGTCAGAGATTTTAATAGGAACCTTAACCAATGAAGAAGTAAGTGGCAACATAAATAATAGTCATAGTGATTGTGAACAAAGTGTTGAGATCTGTAATAAGGACAAAATAGCTACTAGTACTACTGCCAATATTTTTAGTGATCATCCTACAGATAGAAACATTTTTCCGATTAACATTAACGGTTACGATCCACATGTTAAAAGATTTGTAGTAGACAATGGATCATGCAGACCGCTTGGACCATATACGAAATACGAGAAAGGTCGATCTTTTTCAAAATGGGCTCAACGGGCCAAAAACGTCTTCAAGGTCTAGGGCTCCTCAGTATAGAAGCAGAGCGGGCGGAAACAATGGATGTCGATGCAGTGATTGACCGGTGTGCAAATTTGAGAGCTCGCAAGAGGTTCTGAAATGAAGGTAAGCACAAAATATGACAAACATAAAATAATAAGTGGTGACGGGTAGGGGGCATGGGGGGCATATTTTTTTGGGGGGGGGGGGTTTAGATTCAAATGTTAGATTCAAATTGGTTTAATCCAGTGTAGCGTAAATGTATTTGATGTTTGCTTGAAGATTGCTAAATTTGTAAGTTGGTATCAAATTTTGTACCATAGTTAGACATCTTTACGCCACATTGTAATTTGTATTAAATATATTGAAATTACTATTATTGAAAATTGAAAAATGATGTATAAATTATAGTTACCAGCTCATTTGTGAACACTTTGATATCATTGGTTAGTAGAAATTTTACTTAAACGTTGATCTTTTGGTTCAAAAACTAAAACATCAGCAAAATCAACATATTTAACTATATCATATATAAATTACAATATATTTTTTCAACGTATTTTTTTTCTTTTTATAGGTGAAAAATGCTTTTGATTAATACCAAACATGACAAATTTATTGACACTTTGAAATTCGTATCATAAAAAAAACTAATTAATTTTAATTAATAAATTAAAAGTTAAATAATAAGACTCTATCGTGGAGCCATCAATTTTGGAATTCTTTATAGTCAAATTAGTATGTATGCAAATTTTCATGGTAGTATCACGATTTGCAATATTGTTACCTTAGGAACCGCACTGTAACTGGTTAAAGCGCATTAATTTTTCACGCCTCGTTAAAACTTTTGCCCGACTCGTACTTTAGGCTGGAGCGATTTATTTATGAACAATTAGCCGCGTTGGCTTCGTCAGCTGTACAGTGGGTTGCCTGCGCGTCACATTGCAGGCGTACCGTACGGTGGCGCTCAAGCGTCGGTAACCAGCACTGCGTTGTCTATTCAACGTCTACTGGGCAGGACAATTAATTTATTAGGGCAGATATTCAGTAAATAATTAGATGAGCACAGAGAAGTGTTCAATTTCACCACCATGATAAAAATATATCCGGTGTTTTTTTGTCTGTTTGTCCACCTCCTCTACCCGTGACTGCAGGTTCTGACCAGCACGGGTCTTATCTCACGACATCCCTTTGGATAGAGTGGCGCATTATGACCTTCATGTTGACGAACCCTGAAACCATATAAACTGAAGCTTCAGGCGAGCTCTGGCAGTCGTCGACTGAGATACTTTCTATCTCTCTTTCTCTTCCTAACAAGCCTTTTGATGAAAAAAAAATAAAAAAAAAAAAAAAAAAAAAAAATCTGCAAAAGCAATGTAAGACCTCCCTCTATCCTCCGCTTACCAGTTCTGAACAGCATGGTAACTTCAAACCCATGAACCCTTGGCTAGAGTGGCGCATTAAGACCTTATGATTGATGCTTCCTTAAACTTTATTAATCACGTCGTCATGAAAAAATATAAAATTTACACATTCAATTTATTAACTAACAAAATCAAATGCGGCGCGATATGACCTAGTCGGTTGAAGCGCCCTAGATTCTCATGTACTATAAAGGTTCTATGTTAGTTTTTCTTTGCAATAATCATACATCATGTACGTTAAGTACCAGATTTATTATGATTGTCATCCTGTGAGAGGGCAGACCGCTGTGAACATTGTATAGTTTCATTTACGAACAAGATTTTATTTCCTCACTTAAAATGTTAATCCTCAGTTACCTATATTGACAATAACTGCGTTGCCACCACCCTCCTTGCCTGTGGCTGGTTCTGACCAGCACGGTTGTGTCCTCCCTACATCCCCTAGGATAGCGTGGAGCTCATGCCCTAACGATTGACGCGCTTTATTAGAAATGTTCTAAAGTAACCAATTTATAGGCTATTTACAGTCTTTCCATGCAGTCGTCGTCGGGGACCCCTCCCCACTAACTCGATGACCTCCCAGACGAAGACGACATTGACAACACGAACAATGACTAGGACCATGACGACCACGACGTGACCACCCCCTTCTTGTCTTAAACCCTACCCTACCAGCAAGTGACTTTCCTCCCACATCCTCTAATCTTGAGTGGCGAATTATTACCTTACGGTTGACGTGCCATTTATAAAAAAAAAAAAAAAAAAACTATAAAACTCAAAGAATAAAATAATATGAATTCAACGTATAACTCTAACGATATAACAGGTTAAGCATATAACTTACCCGGTTGAAGAGCCCTAGTTTTTCTCTTTGTTTTGTTTGATAAGCGTGGTTGAGCGTGTGTGTGTCTGGGCCCGAGGTAGAAGTTGGCCCAGAGCATGGCTCTGCTAACCGTGGGCGAGAAAAGAGATAAAGTCCTTCTTGCAAACATCCGATCTAGTGTTGGGAAGAATACTAAAATATTACTCTCCTAAACTAGAGGCGAGCTCTGGCAATCGCTGTCGGGGACCGTCCCCTTTTTTTTGACGACCTCCCCGACGACGACGATAATGACAGCACAAACGATGAGAAAGTCGTTGACGACTGTGACGTGTAAACCTCTCCTTTCCTCCCCATACCCGTGACTGGTGCTGACCATGGGACATTCCTCTCATTATGAGTCCATGACCTTACGGTTGACGCGTCCTAAATCCAAAACACAAAACTATAAAACAAATAAATTTTATAACCTTATAAAAGATAATAACCAACCTACTACATACTTCCTTATACCTACAATATATAACCCTGTCTGGGCCCGCGGTAGAATTGGCCCAGAGCATGGCTCTGCTAATCGTAAAAGGCGATTCAAGAGAAAAAGTCCACCTCGCAAACATCAGCTAGTATAAGAGGGGAGTATATTACTCCCCGAAACTAGAGGCGATCTCTGGCAATAGTCGTCGGGGGCCTTGCCCCCTTCCCTTGACGACCCCCCGGCGACGATGACAATGATACAACGAACGATGATAATGACGATGACGACCGCGACGTGAGAAACCCCCCTTCCTCCCCTTACCCGTGGCTGGTTCTGACCAGCATGGGCCCCTCCTCCCCCCCCCTTAGGCTAGAGTGGTGCATTATGACCAACGGTTGACGCGTCCATAATCCAAATAAACCCCCAAAAAAACTTTTGAATTTCAAATAACATATTAAAATATTGTTATCGCTATCATCGTTGCCTAATCATATTATTTTCAGCTATAAAATTTATCTCTATAAAATCCAACACTCAACTAATTAAATTATTTACTTTCAATATCACTTGCGGCGCAATATGGCATAACCGGTTGTAGTGCCCTAGCATCTCACGTCATCATGGGTAAAGAATTTGTCTGTTGTATTGGTGAAGGTGCCGGTTCAAACAATTATTTTTAAAATAAACTTGAACTTACAATATCACAGGCCGTCTGGGCCCGGGGGAGATAGATCGTACGAGGCGTTTCAAGAGAAAATGTACACCTCGCTAACATCAGCTAGTAAGTGTGGTGTATATTACTCCCCGAAACTAGCGACGAGCACTGGCAATCGTCGTTGGAGTCACCTCTCTTTTCCTTTGACGGCCTCCCCGACGACGGTGACAATTACACAACGAACGATGATAAGGACACAACAAACGATAACAAAGACGATGACGACCGCGACGTGAGAAACCCTCCTTCCTCCCTTTACTCTTGGTTGGTTATGGGCCCCTCCCCCCCACATCCCCCAGGCTTGGGTGGTGCATTATCAGTTATCATCTTAAGGTTGATGCGCTGTTAATCCAAATATACAAAAAGCAGTTCACCCCAGGTCCAAGGTCTACTTGATCGGCGGAGAGAGGCGGGGATCTAGTAGACCTTGCCCAGGTCAACAGGCGTAGGAATCTTGAAACTCTCCGTCAACAAGGCGGTGCACGAAACATTGTCGCACCATGGAGTTTAATGGCATTTTTCGTTGGCCGCAGTCAGGCCGCACAGTGCGCACTGGATTGCCACTTGTCTTTTCATTTGATCAGTTTTGTAATATTATTTAAGTGGAGATTGACAAGAATGATATCTCTGCACTCGCCGAGTGCATGCCAATGGAAAACGCCATAAATAGAACTGTCCCTCAATCTCCATGGTCATACTTTAATTTGATTTCAATGTTTCTCAAACAAGGTAGGCGCGTTTGGTTCGGTGAAAGTAGATTTAGCCAGATATTGAAAATTAAATATTAAATAAAAAAATAAAAATATATATATATATATAAATTGTTAAATACTGACCTTTTGTCGGTATTATTACTAAAACAGTGTACATTTAGACATTATACAGCAAGGATGGAGCAAATAGAGGTTGGATTCTTCACTTGATTCACATTTAACTCGTCGAAACTATTGGCTTTGTAGCATTGGCATTTTCTCTTATCGCCATTCAGTGAACGTTTATTATTTGGTCCACTATTTAGATAGGTTTACTTCCCACATCCCTACCCGCCTGTGGCTGGTGCTGTCCAGCACGGGACTGTTCTACCAACATCCGCTTCGCTATAATGCACCCTTGATGCAACAACCTATCCTATAGGCTATATTTAATAATGTTTCCAATATTTCGTTCATTTTATTGATTTGTGATGTACTTAAAATAATTCACTTTATTTTTAAATAAATTTTTAAATATTGTTATCGCCATCATATTGTTTTCAGATAATGTAAACTATACAAATTAACACGGAACTAATTTAATTCAATTATTTACAATATCACTGGCGGCGCAATATGACCTACCCGGTTGAAGCGTTCTTGTTCCTCTCGTCGTCTTCATATCTGGCTGAATCATGAATATCCTTTGGAGACAAAGTCCATCCCACAAACATCAGCTAGTAAGAATTTTATTACTTCCCAAAACTAGAGGCGAGCTCTGGCGGTTGTCGTCGTGGACAACTTCCCCTCTCTTTGATGACTTCCCTGAAGACGACGACCATGACAACACGAACGATGACAAAGGCGATGACGACCGGAACATGAGAATGCTTCCCCCCTTCCTCCCCTAACCCGTGGCTGGTTCCATCCAGCATGTTCCCCTCCTCCCTATATCCCCTAGGCTAGTGTGGCGCATTTCGACCTAACGGTGGATGCGCCCTTAATCCGAATAAACAAAAATGTTCAACCCAGGTCCAAGGTCTACTAGATCGGCGGAGAGAGGCGGGGATCTAGTAGACCTTGCCCAGGTCAACAGGCGCAGGAATCTTGAAACTCTCCGTCAACAAGGCGGTGGACGAAATATTGTCGCACTTTCATTTGTTTTCAATGTTTCTCGGACTAGATAGACGCGTTTGGTTCTGTGAACGTAGATTTAGCCAGATATTGTGTTAAATACTGACTGTTTATTGGTTTTATTACAAGTACAGTGTACATTGAGATATCATACAGCAAGGATGGAGCAAATAGAGGTTGGATTCATAGCTTGGTTCACATTTTAACTCGTCGAAACTATTGGCTTTGTAGCATTGTCATTTTCTCTTGACGCCATTCAGTGAACGTTTATTATTTGGTCTATTGCTAAGATATTTTTACTCTTCACATCCCTACCCGCCTGTGGCTGGTTCTGTTCAGCACAGGACTGTCCTTCCCATATTCTCTAAATTCTATCACCGTCTGGGCCCGGGGATTGACCCAGAGCATGGCTCTGCTAATCATCAAAGGCGGTTCAAAAGAAAAAGTCCGTCAAACAAAAATCAGCTAGTTAGAAGGGTATCTTCGAACTAGAGGCGAGCTTTGGCTTTGGCTTTGGCGTCGAGGAACCCTTCCCTTTCACTTGACAACCTCCCTGACGACGACGACGACGACGACCAATTGACAATCCGAACGATGACAAAGACAATAACGACCGCGACGTGAGATTCCCCCTTTTTCCATCTCCTACCCGTGGCTGGTTCTGACCAGCATAAGCCCCCCTATCCCCATAATCCCTAGGCTAGAGTGGTGCATAATGACCGTACGGTTGAACAGTTCTTAATCCAAAACCAATAAAAAACGCTCTGGGCAGACGTGTTTTAACTTTTTAATTGGACTCATGTCCATCATTAATTGGCTTAGGAATGTGTAATCGGTGACTTTGGAGCCGTCCTAGCGGAGGCAGTTATTTGATACCAGTTCGAGTTTTCATTTTAAAG
>JAMZAV010006283.1:0-37891 GCA_024449915.1 Sweltsa coloradensis
GGGCCCCTTTTTCCCCAAAACCACCGATTGCTATATTTCCTATTAAAAAATCGTCTTTGGTTGGTTATCGCATCCGTTCCATTGCTCGGGCACAGGGTTGGCTTGGTCGCTTGATTACTTTTTCCCCTCTGACGAAAATGTTATAGTGGTAACTAAATACAATTTATTTATTATTATTTATTTATTAAATATCAATACTATTGATAAATGGCTTCTCATAATGGCCACACCGCACTTTTCGAACTTACGATGAGTGGTGATCGATGAGGATGAAGTATGAACAGAAGGGTGGAGGGTAAACTCGATACGTACCCTACTCCTTTCGAAAAGTACCAAGGGGACCAACGGCTTAACGTCCCCCATCCGAAAGGACGGTGCAACCTTAACAGTCATATTGGTTCTTCCACTTACCCAAACTATCGAGCAGAGATCGAGGAGAACGAAGCCGTTACACTAGCTCTTAAACCCTCCATCTTCTTTAACCAACGGTATATGCAGGTTTCAGGGCAGAGCGGTCACACTACCCCTGACCACGCCGAAGGCCGCTTAACTTTGGTGTTTTGAGTGGGAACCGATTAAACGACCTCGGCTAAACCACTGGCTACTACAGTCATAAGATATTTTTGCAAGAGCACATTGTTTGATCAATCTCTCTCTCATAAATAACTTACAAGTTAGGAGAAGAATTGATGGTATTAAAATAAAAATAGAATGAAGTTAATCTTAAAAGATATTATATTTGGTGCATTTTCTTGAGAAAAATGGTAGAAATACACTTTTCACTTTTCTGTTTAAAATTGAAATTACAACTCTGGATTCTAGAATACAAACACTAGATTTAAAAATAAACATATACTATACACAAATAAAGTACATTAAATAATGCCCTACTTAAAGTTTTGGTAAACCCCCTTTAATCCAAATTACAAGAGAGTAGGGACCCTAAATTCAAAAACACCAATTTGTATCCTAAATCCCATAACATTCCAAAACCTTTGTGTATTATGATTTCCCCCAAACCTTATATACATGTACATAATGTTGTCAAGTAAGTACCCAGTCCTTCTGCTGGGACCTTGCCACTATCTTTGATTGAATAATAAAAACAAATTAATATTTGGATTAAAAGACGTTCACTGTACATTTGAGCATTGGACATTTACACGTATTTCTTATGATTATACATGTAATGGTATATTATTTACCACTGTATCTTGAGTTTCTTATACCCTAGCTACAAAAAGAATAAAGCCCCAATTGAAAATGTGATGAAGAGAGAATAGGGACATGTTTGGCAGCCGTTTGTTTGACCAGAAAGCATACGACGAAGGTATATGAAAGCATGGCATAATTGCCAAAAAAGCATTTGAAGAAGACAGCCCTACAGAGTACAGACATGTACATTATCAACATTTTTTATTAGTATACAATAGAAAATTTTTGACTTTTAATTTATACTCAATTTGATGATTTTTAAAGAAAATCCATTTTCATTTCCTTGACAACAGTAAAATTTCAAACAACCGTGGTGTCGGTAGGTCGAGCGAACTAGAATTTGCCTAAAACACATGTCCTATATTCTCGTAAAATTGTAGATTACATAGAGCAGCGGTTTTCAAAGTCTGGGTCGCGTCCCAAACTTGGGACAGTGAGGATTTGCTTTTGGGACACCAAGAAAATTGGGTAATGGAAGAGTAGTAGTCAATAAATAATAAAAATAATTGTTATCACAAAATAAATAAGTAAATTTGAAAATAAAGTGTGACTTCCTGCATTGTCCCGTTATAAGCACAACTCCTGTTGTGATCTTTTGAAGTCGAAATGAGTCATTCTTTGAAGATATGTATGAAGGATGCACATGTGGAAAATGACGCTCCACCATGAAAATCTCAGAACTGCAACGCCACCTTACTGGAGGTTCGTTGTGTGACTGCTAATAATAATATGTCCTTGCTGCTTTGGTCCATATTGCCGCCCCCAATTACAAGGGTGGCAGTAGAATACCATTTGGTTCGTCAGGTCTAGGTTTTCAGTTGCTCAGTAGCCCCCGTGCAGAGACCATTCAACGCAATGAAAAGCTGTCTGTGGTAGACAATATTTTACCAGGTTGACATATTTTTGTAGGTGTGGTCAGTGGAAACTTTTATTAAGCAGTGGCATTGTGTACCGTGGCCTTATAGGCCCCAAGCCTGAACAAAAATTGAGCTTAAATGTTAAAGTGACAGTAATAACGGTCCTGACGATTGTGGGGGGGGGGGGGGGGGGGGGGGGGGGGGTATACCGAAGGAGTGTTGGGACGCGGCGATTTGATTGATTAATAATTGGGACTTGGGTGAGAAAGTTTGAAGACCGCTGACCTAGAGAATGCTGTTGCCACCGTGAATGTGCCATTCCATTCGGTTTGGTTAAAACTAAATCTGCCCTTTTTGAGGCGATCAACCAACTATTGACAAACCAACAAAGTCCAAACACATGTCCACCCATAGTAGCCTACATATAACATTCAGTGCTATAATGGAGAAAAGAACAAGGACAATTAGAAAATAACAACCTTTTCTATGAATTCATCAAAGTTTTGTTGGGGTTCCCAATTTAAAGAAATGTTTTGCATCACCACCTATGTGCCAGATCATTTGCAGTCGTAATAGATAAATTAAATGCTTCTGTTAAAGTTAAGGTATGTAGCCTACTACATCCTAATTAATAATAAAATAACTCATTATTTATCATTTTTCTACATCTGGTTTACAAGAAACTTGTTCAACAGTAATGACAAATGAAAAATAAAAGGCAAGCGTACTTATGTTTAATTTATTGCACTGTGCTCAAGATATGTTTAACTGTGTGTGCAATACATGGCAAGATTATATAGGCAACTTATAATTCTACATATCCAAGCATCATTTACTTAGTTCCAACTAGTACTTAGCATTGGTGTATTAGCATTGGTGCAACTTGTAAGATTCCAAAAAAGTACACTAGTTACTTTACAGATAGTAGTATCTATGCTTTACAGCATGTTAGGGCCGACATCGAGTACTAAAATGGCCGCACCCCTATTTTGACCACCCAAATTTTAAAAGTATGTCATAAAATGTTGAATGTTGATTAATGATCCTGAAAACTAACTTTACAACATTTAAAATTTAAAATCCAACTCCACTACTATTCATTTCAAACCTACAAGAAATAATATATTGAAATGTATAGTATTTAATTTAACAACAATGGCATCTGTTTTTCATTTTCCTCACATTTTGTTTTGAATGTTGATTACTTAAAGGCCTGTTACACTAGGAAGTTGGAAAAGTAAAAGAGAAAAAGTGAAGAGAAAAGGTAACTTTTTAGAAGTAGAGTTAGCATGTAGCTTATGGGACTTTTCCTGTTGCTGTCACACTGGGAAGTCGGAAAGTAAATTTACTAAAAAGTGAAAAGTTTTGCAACTTGTCGAACTCTGCTCGACAAGAGGATAGTGAAAAGTAAAAATATCTTGAAGAGTTGATCGTGATTGGTTGATAATGTTGCCACGGACTACAACTTTGGGAATAAGTCGACAGGTATAAAGTCGACCCTCTGCCTTTCCCGGAGATGTGAACATAAACGCGGCGGTGGATTCGTTTGCAAATGGAAGAAAACCACAAGAAAACATCGTCATACCTTAGTACACACTCTTGCCACAACAGCACGCGATAGTTTTGCAGGAAGACCGAGAGGTAGCGCCACGTGCACACTTTTTCTTTTCGTTCAGAAGTGTCCTGTGTGACGGCATCGAAAAGTTCTTTTTCTCTTTTACTTTTCTAACTTCCTAGTGTAACAGGCGTTTTACAGGTAGAGAAGAGTTACTCCAGAGAGTAGACATATAGTGATAAATTTTCCGCCATGGTTTTGCCAAACCAATTTAGCTGGGTCAACTACCGTAAAACAGGGTTTCCGGTTTAGCGGATTTTTAGGGTGCCTCACAGACATGATAATGCTTTATTCTTTGACATATACATGGTATAGGTACAACTCTTTTATGGAGAGAAAGAACAGATTTTTGAATTGCAAAGTACTGTACGTGAAATTCAATTATTTCTGAAAGATTTGAAACGTCATGCTACTAGTTACGGTTACCACAAGAAGAATGAAAGATCTGTTGTCGATTCAAAATTTGATGGGAGCCATATGTACTTATCCCTATAGGTCTACATGTTATTTTGATTAAATTCGTGAAGATCACTTGGCATAACACATTAGGCCTACTAGTTCCCATAACCTAAAAAATTAATTGTTTTTCTGTCACAATTACTATATGTTAGCTAAGAGCAAAATAAATGTTTGGTGGATTTTTTTTGGGTCTCCAGAGGATTTAAACTAGGAAACGCTCAGTTGGACGCATTGATAAGCGAGCACGTGCTATAGCTAGACCCACAGTGCACATTTTTTAAATTTTTAAATTTGCGACGTTCGCTGTCCACGGCGCCATGTTTTCAATATTATTTATTATTGCCAAGGTATTTGGGTAAATTTTTACTTTGTGGATAAAATCCACCGCCATCTAGAGGACCTCATCACATCATTTCCTTGGGAAAACTATTTAAACTCTTTGGTAACAAATAATAGACTGCTTCCTCGATAATATTTTGATTACTTCTAGGTGGCAGTGCTTAGTGGCCAGAATTCTCGTGCAACTTTTCGTTGCCATGGTAACGTTACTTTTGTTATAATGTAATTTCCATCTACACTACTTATCGGATCAAAATAAAATTAACATATTCGTGACCGGACGGACATTCTAAATGATTTGGCCACCTCAGATTTTGTTGCCGTTTAGTTTGAAAAAAAAACTTTTGATTAACTTTAATGTAACTTTTTAACTTTTTGAACGATTTTGCCACAAAACTAATGGCATTCAATCGAGAACGAAGCTTGCGGATGGTCAAAATTTCAACTCGATCCGAGCCTCCGTTCGAACGTTATGGCGAGACATACAAAAAAAAAAACAAAAAAAAACACAACAAAACCAGTGACTAATTTTTCCGGCAGTCAAATGGAAACGCTCGCTTAAAAATTCATGGTGACAACCCTGTGGTGTAAACTAATGTGGCCCATGACAGACTTACAACTTTTTGTATGGCCACTCTTTGATGTTCAACATTTTTAGGCTATCTACTTACAGGTGTACCAAATGTCTACGAGCAAGGTTCCACAAAATTCCTATGGGAGATTGAGTAGGAGCTTAGCATCTTACCTCGTACGGGCTATATTTTTGACTGTACTATTTTATGCATTTTAAAAGATGTAATCAAGTATATGATCATGTTTAATTGCATTATGTGAAATTCTCTATCATTTAGGTACTTCAATCACATCCAATATAGTGTGAAACATGGCTCGATTGCTTGTCAATCAACGACTTAAGCGATGGCGGCCTTTAATCGAGTTGATACGGTACCAACAACTCTAGACGGTAGAAAGTAAATTCTGAAAATGAAATACATACTGTATTTATGCAAATATAGGCCTCAGATATGTATTAAAATATAAAGTTCAAAAAGTGGGTTGCGGTGGTCAAAATAGGGGTGCGGCTATTACTTGATGGTAGCCTATAATCGAGGCCCGTAAATCTAAGTATGGTTAATAATATTTTAATGAAATTTCTACAGAATGGGTTTGATAGGTGGGGTTTATTAAATTATTTGTAACAGAAATAATTTCTAGGGATGCACTTGATAATCGATAATCAAAAGTCATTATCGATAATCAAAATATCAATAATTGGTTGAAAACTGCCCGAAGCAAGTAATTTGTATTTTTTGCTTGGGCAGACATAGGTCGCAACCACAGGTGTCTTACTTGAGATTTATGTTTGGGAGGCAAAAACACCGACAGGACAATGCCGCGTGTGGCATGAGATTGTATTGTTTTGAATTTCATTTACCACATTTGAGATTCCATCTATGTCGGAACGGGCTTGAATCTTTTATTGGTAATACTATCAATATTATCGATTCAATAATGGCATTACCATTTCGATAATCGATAATGAAAAAAGTATCAATGTGCATCCTTAATAATATCCATTATTGATCATGGGAAAATTAAATTAAAAGAATAATATGTACTACATTTAATTTAGCCTACTACAGTATATTATATTCAATATACTATAGTTATGTTATATACTAGTAAAACAAAAAGGTGATACAAAATAGTGATGGAAGACGGTTCTATGTCAATGTTTTCAATATAATATATTTGTCGTAAAGCCATATGATATTGATCAATCAATACAATAGCATCAGTGTTTGGTGATATACCATAATACATTGTATAACCCAGCCTTCTATTTTGGTACATAATCTGTTATTCTAGGTACATACTATTTTATATACCAATAACACCATTACCAAACACAGGATAGTGTTTGATGCATCCATGAATGACACCTTCAGATACTGAAAGTTGATTTGAGGAATTTGTCAACATACACAGAAAAATTGATTGGAGGTTGCAACACTTAAGTATTCTTTTTAGTTTTTATTCATTAACGTCATTTGTTCGTCTTCAACAATGCCTTCATGTACAAGAATATGGCCGCTATATAATGGGAAGGCAATCCCATTAATGTCAGCCAACGTTTATGATGTCATGTGCATACAAAGAATACCAGTGATGACCGAGTGATAATTCATAAAACTTATTCAGTTATTCTTAATGTTGCAATATGCATTATATTTTTATAATTACGTACTACCTTTACCTTAAGAACACATATAAAATATTCTAAATTTCATCTAGGCTAGAGGTTTGTACTACGTAGTAGGCTGCTTTGCAGTTGATAGCCTACCTACTCTAGCTATATCATAAAACTCTGGTTTAATACATTTCAATGTAATGAATGGCTGCTTATATAACATGAAAACACACAAATCACTAAAATACAGCCATTTCAATCTCAATGCATCCACCAATATACCTATATACACAATAGAATAAAAATAGTCCCAAGCATAAATATAATCAACTCCCCTCTTCTGTAGTTTTTTTTAATAAAGTAGGTCTGTGTGACATAGGCTACTGATGAATGATGTACGAGCTATTTTTTTTGTCGTACGCAGTGGCGGCTCGTGGGGTTTAAAATAGGCAGGGCACAATATATTTGAATGGACTTGCGTGGGCTACAAGGGTCCAGCTGCCGGAGGCGTTTTTTTTTGCATATATTTAGCTCCAAGACAGCCTTTACAGCGATTTGAGCAAGGGAGAACTATATAGAGAACTAGAGTTCTATTAAGAGTTTTATCTTTGTCTTTGCACTGATTTATGCACAGGTCTGGTCTAGGTGGACCTAATGTCTTAGCTAAAAGTCGGTCTTCGTAACTTAAATGTTTATATTTTAAATACCTCACCTCATTCATTTTCTGGTAATACTGTTCACTGTTCACAACCTCTAAGCTAAAACCACAGATATAAACCACATATATAAACACTGCCAAAGATAACACAACGCACCCGTGCAACGCAGCGCGCAAACTCTACTTAGAACAGCTTTGGGCGTACTAAAATCTTGCCCATCCTGCTGGGGTTCCTTGGCTTATTGTTAAAGCAAAGATTCGGCTATTTCCGACTAAAACTGACTGCGCAGGCGCAACTTCGTCTAGTTCGTAGTAGGCTCACTCGAGTCATGCGTTGTTCGCTGTTTCCTTACCGCGTGTTCACATTGAAAATACAAACTATTTGATTTTATGTAAATGTGTACCACGACGTCTACAACTCGTATATGTGAGTGATTGTTGGCGGGAAGAGTAGGAGGGGCATATGCCCCAGTGTCCTTATGGTAGAGCTGCCCCTGATTGTACGTGACAGTAACAAAAATTTATGGAGCAGTCGTTGAAGCCTCCCCACAGTTTTACCTTTGCAACCGAGTCTTACCAATGAACTCAAATCGGACTTCATCGGTGCCGGTATCTGTCTTGTCTTGTGTGTACGTGACGTTAAAAAAAAAAACGGTTCAGTGAGCTGAAATTTTTAACAAACATTCGGGACCAGTTTTGTGGGTGCTGTTGACATTTTCAGCAAAATCTGTCACGTTTTAAAAAGAAATAATAAAATGAAAACAAGCTGAAAATGAGAAGCATTTAATTTAGCAACTGGCTTTAGTTCTCAAATAATTTATGGTTTAGCAATTAATGTTTTGAATGTCAGGCGGTGAATGCATGGCAGCAACCAAGGGTATACCCCGAATCTACACACTAAAGGTTCCACAAAATTCTGCTTTGAGTAAACCTTGCTATCGATTAGCATTAGCCTAAGTGCATAAATATGAGACGTTAAGCAATATCCAATCAATCAATTAACCCTCTCCCTTATATAAAGCTGAAGGAAGCGCAGGAAGAGTACAATCGCTCGGGTTGCTGATTTTTACAGCTGAACGGTTACTAATATTATTTTATTACTATGTATTATTTTTAGGGGTGTACAAGTAGCTTTTATTAGAAATGAGTCAAATAGAGTATTTGGTACTCGACTGAAAAGTCGAGAATCTGCTACTCAAAATCGGGTTATTTAAACAAATTAGGTCACTGAATATGTTTTGGTTTGGGCCATACCCTTGATTAGTAATCATCAAAATTCTCTGGGGAGATAAACAAAAAATGTAATTAAAACTTAAAAGTTACTTGGTCAACACCTTTTAACTTTTGAGCATACACAATACAGGCTAACATATCAATGAATAAAATTATTTTACTAGTATAGGTACATTTTGATCATTTAAGGACTCGATAAATTTTAAGAGTGGTATTTGGACTCAACTCTAAAAAAGGACTTGTACATCCCTAATTATTACCATACTTCAGAGGAAGGTTAATGAAAAACCAAACTTTTCTACTGATATCCACACTCGGTAAAAAAGAATGCATCTCAAATCTTCTTGGCAAGCAATCAGTCCATAAAGTCTGAAAAGACTTCAAATAAAAAAGGAAAACACAAGTTTTAATTTGAGGAAGTTCAATTAAAAAGGAAACAAAAGGTTTAACTTAGGATTTTATTTATTGACCTCTATGACGGCTATGCATTCAAATTGATTTAAATGACGAGATACAGTATGAAAATTTGATTGAAATTAACTGTAGCCAATTTGGAATAAATGGGTAAAGTTTGCATGAATAATCGAGCTTCATTCGTATGTTTTACTCAAAATCAAAATGTATTGTAGGGCCTACTTGTACTAGTCTAGTAGGCAATTTAAAAATGAGCTTAACTTGCTTCCCATAGTTTGTTACTTCATTAATATTCATGTGAAATATGTCTACGACAGTAACCGTTAAGTTAAAAATATGTAGGAAGCGGAGCGCCTGAACTCGTCATCATGCTAGCTTCAAGCAAGTCCTCTCAACTTCTGCAGCCGTCCGCGGTGGCTCTTACAATTGGGGTGCAGGTCAGATGCGTGTGATAGGGTGATGCGGGTTTGAATCCCGCGTTTTTGCCACTGTCTACCTTATCACTCCCAATGGCCTCGAATAGCAAAACATATTGATTGCAATTATAGCTTTAAACAACAAAAAAATCAATCAAATCGTTCATATCTAGTATTGTAGTTGTAGGTTACCGTGGCCTCTCCTACCTTATCATTACTAAATTAATGAGTTTGTTTATGTAATCTCTTACGAAAGCTTTATGTTTTGTTGTTGTTTTGTGAGGCTCATTAGTCTTGTGGTTAGCCTACCTGCTTGCTGCATAAATATGAGACGTTAAGCCAATATCCTAACCAATGCAGAAGGTCCAGGGTTCGATTTCCGCTAAAGTCAGAAGTTTTTTAACTTCTGATCTGGACTTAAGGCCATCAGTTCTCATCTTAGGAGTTTGTAAACGGTGACTTTGGAGCCGTCCTAGCAACGAGACACATAATAAATTTAAAGTTGTTCTGAATCGGCCTTGTTGATTCTGGCGTTGATCCGCGGGTGTTCGCACTGACCATACCACTGATTGCTATATTTCCTATTAAAAAATATTGATCTTTGATTGGTTATCGTTGACTCGTCGATTGCGTCGGGGCCTGGAGGGTTGGCTTGGTCACTTTGGTTTACTGTTCCCCACTGAAAATCAGTGACTGAATGGGTAGACTCTAAATTAAATACGGATTTATTTATTTATTTATTTAAGCTTGCCCGCTGAACTGGTGGAATCCTACTATAATCCATTCTGCCACTCACATCAATAAATCAAGCCTAGTACATTTATCTTTGTCCTTTTTTTTGTCTTTTTACCCATATAGGCCTGGATTATTTTTGTCATTAATTACTATTACCTCACCTATGAGCTGCTATGTATGTAATCAATGTAATAAGCATGTTTCTTTTGTGAATAAACATTTTTGTGGATTGAATTACGTACTACATCATATTCACCTTATAAAACACTCAAAACACAGTTACACCACAACACAAAATACTGTAGGCCTACTTCAAGTGCACGAATGAGTGAGGCATCAAAGGGGCAAACTGTTTATTTAAAGGCTGTGGATATTCGTACGGTCAGCCGTACGACTAGTGCAAAATTATTCGTACGGTCAATGATCTGATTGGATAAAGGCGCGCCGTAATAAAAGTGTCGTCCTTCCATCGTCCTTTTTTGCTGTTTTAGTAACAACAAAAAAACATCAAGACCTTTAACATCGCTATTTTAAACGAGAGTCCTTTTTGGTAGGCCTCCCCTAGGCCTAAATGTCGTCGTCCTTTTTGCTGTTTTGGTAACAAAAAAATCTTCCAAGACCTTTAACGTTGCTATTTGAAACGAAAAACCTTCCAAGACCTTTAACGTTTCTATTTTAAACAAAAGTCCTTTTTAGGCTGCCTACCTACACGTCGAGGTGTAGAGATAAGGCTTTTCCTTAAAATAGGCCTAGGCCTAGCACTTTTTAAACGCTTTTATCATCTAGAATTGTGTTTGCGACGGGGCCGAATGTAGTGAAATCATTTGCAGAAAAAAACATGGACCCAAATAGAATGGTAAAAAAAAAAAAAAAAAATGACCAAACAAAATTTTGAACCGCCGACCTTTCGCATAGAATTCGGCCGCGCTACCACTCTGCCACAATGCACTGTGATATTTGAAGCTATTGGCCTAGTTAGGTGGTATCGTACGGCTGATCGTACGAAAATTTTCACTATTCGTACGGGCCGTACGAATATCCACTGCGTTATTTAAAAGTCACACAGGCCTAATTACATTATACCAGTAGAGGGGTGTAAATAAAAAGTAGGCCTAGGGCTAGATCCATATAAAATCTAATTTTAAACTCTTCCTGAATCCTGAAGCTCGACAACATGAGGTTGAATACCGTATATACACGTACATACAAATACAAATGCTAGGGCTATTTCAAATTACGTGTACTTTTATTGCTACGCTACAATGCTGAACAGGCTAACCAGAACATCAATCCATCAAAAGTTTCTATACACCTTATTGACTATTGGTCAGGTGCAAGTGCTTTTAATTAAGTTGATTGTGTTCACACACACACTACCAAATGCATTGTACAAGCTTTTTATAACAAGCTTCCATCAATAATATTTGGTGAATATGTAGGGCTACTTTTAAAGCAACCTGTCTTTTAAAATAGTGAACAGATCTTCAAGTACCTACCTACACATAAAATACAATCTGTCCACATTACTTTGTTTATAAATGTAAAAGAAAAGAGTATGTATTAAATAAAGCTAAATACACGTTACACCGCATTTAAAAAATGGACAAGTCCATTGCATCACCACACATAAATCTAAACTGCAATAAATGTGAAACAGATGTGATGTTGAAGGTTTTTTTATGTGTTGTGGTTGAACCACGCGAGTGAAAATACTTTCGTAAAAAACCCCTGTTAACATGGCAGTGCGTAAGGCCAGAACGAGCGTCACATTAATCTCATAGAATACATTACAACCATTGGCTACCTGTATGGAGTTACCTCCCAATACAATATAAATTTAGTTACTTTTTAACACAAAAGCAAGTAAACCAATTTTAACTACTATTCTTAATAAATTTAGATTATTTAAAAAATAAAATATATTTAGTACTTACGTACAATGCTCTAGCCAAGTAATGTCATGACAAATGAGATCGTAGTTTGCTGTTTTTCCAACTAAAAGACCTTGGGTATAACCAGGCTCTTGACTCTTGAGCAGTAGCGTTCCCATGACGTTCCGTAGCGCTGTCTGCACCTGGCGTCATCCCGCTTGGCCGGTGGAGAAGCATGATCGTTGTGAGCAGGGGCACGGTGTACGGCAGCCAATGGGTTAATCCGCACGTGCTCGCCACCGCCCACTGCAGATAATGTCTCCGAGATAATTGGGGTGATGCAGGCCAGCCGAACCAACCACTCACCAGGAGTTTCTTCCCACGCGACGTAGAGATGGTCTCCAAATCTGATTGCAAATGAGCAGTCTTTTGTTACTAACTACTAGTACTATTGTTCACACGTCTTGTGCTCATACTTGAAATTATAGTACCAATTTTAAATTAATTACCTAAATAAGATTTAATATTATTGATTTAGAAACAATACCTAGGGCTTTTAAAGCAAGAAAATTGGAAGAAGGCCAAATAGGCACCCTTATGATGAAGTGGGAAGCGATGAAGGGGGATGATACGATTGAACAGGAAGTATCCTTTATATTTAAGAAAATATAAGACCTAGCATAGATCTCCAATGCAAAGTGCGCCACACGAGCATTACAAAATACTTACGCGCTAAAGCAGGATTCATCGGGTTTGCTCGGAATTCACTCTTCTGAGAATTGCTTCCACGGTATATAATGTATCCTATGGCGTAAACGAGGAAGATTGCAACTAGGCAATACCATGCCATAACAACTCTGAAAATCAGAAATATATTTTAAAGTTTCAACAGATATATCAAGCATGGGCTTTTGTACAATTTGCTACAATTTATTGCATTATATTTAGGGCTGTCAAATGTAGGGGGGAGGTATTTATTATTTAACAATTTATAACTTGCAAACTGTAGGCCTAATAGGCAAAGAAATATGTAAATTGTAAAGTAAAAATGGAAATTTAAGGAATAGTTGCTCCGTACAGAAGTAGTACTAGGTAGTTTATTAGTTGTAAGTGTACACCAACTTGACAATATTATCTGCAGCCAAATAAGCAAACAATGCTAAATACCTACTTAAATGAAAGAAAAAAACTTTGGAAACACCATCACCAAAATTCGAATGTTTTACATTCTTTCTGAAGAACCGAATGCCTAAATTTGTATTTTGTACCAATTAACAGACTAATAAAATCTTACTTTCCCCTGCTAGTGAGCAAATGAGTAAAAATGACTGGGTGTTGTAGCCTAATGCCGAGTCTGATCTTGAAAATATCAAGTAGGTAGGGCCTACCTAAATGTAGGCTTCTAACCAGATTAGTGATTAGGGCCTAGGCCTACTGTATTTAATATTTATTGATATGCAAAATAGGTCTTGGGTAGGCCATATATTTTAAGATATCAAGTTCAAAGAGTAGGGGACCTATTATTTATTAATATTACCTGGTACCTATTACAGTATCGAGTAGGTCTAAATGCTATAACCACTACCCAGTCACATTCCCGGTATTGACATTTTGATAACCTAATTTAATTATCACTCCCCTAATCAATTTATAACTAGAAGCAATAATACACATACCGATAACTCAGCAAAAACTTGGTGATCAATGTCGGCACAAAGGAGTAAAGAGAATAGAAGCCAATGAGCATGAAGCCAGATCCTTCATACATAAATTCAAATGACGACGGTAAGGCCTTCTCAAACCAAAGCGCGTCCATGGTGAAAACGACTTGGAGGCCGGCGGCAAGAAACAGATTGAGCGGATATTCAATTGTTGGTGGAGGTGCACTTCCGGCTACAGCCTTTGCGGGCTCTTTACGCTGAGCAGTTTCCCATGCTTTCAGCACAAATATGGCGTTCAGAATGATCTAAGAAAACAGAAGAAAACAGTTGAAAATAATAAAAATACACACACACACATCAACATCTACACATTTTAATAGTGGCAAAGAGAAAATATTAAATCTTACAGAGCCAATTATTGCACATCTGAAGAGAACCATCTTGATATCTAGCTTTCCAAGGCGTGGGTTTATTTCCCGACCCATCCAGAAATCGTACAGAAAGTTCCCCGTGTTGCCGTACGGATTGAGTGCCGCAATCGGTGCCCGCCTCCCACGAATGTACAGCATGATAGACACAATAAGTCCAAACAGTATTGCGGTCGTCAACAGTTGAAGCTGCTTGTCCAATACCCGGGTTAGAGGGAATTTAAAATAGTAGGCGCCGCCAAGGGCTGCCAATGTCAGGACAACATTGTAAAATCCATTGCAACGATACTGGTAGCGGGTCATCTTTCCAGGTTGTGCATCTACAAGCTTTCCGATCGGCACCAGGGAGAGTATTGTCTGGACGGTGACAAATGCCAAGTACCACCCTGCAGCTTCGAGGTCCAGATAGGAACGCCAGTTTTTGTCAATTTTGAAGGTTTTGCCACATTGATCCTGCAACACCAATGGACAAATTAAGCTGCAGTAATGATGAAGGAAAAGTAAAAGTTATTACTAAACTATGGTTTGCAGTTTTTTTATTTATTTATTTAACGTCTATCCTATTCAGTTATATAAACTGATTTACAAAGTTTTACATAAGCCTTGCCTTTTCGATCACTGTCTTTTATCAAACAGTTACTAATGTACCTACAAACAAAACAAAAGCAGCACACATACACAATGCAAACAAATTTTATCCCCCAACTACCAAACAAAACAGGTAGTATGAGTAGGACTACTGGTAGTGGTACATAAGCGGAAGCCCTTGTAGACTAACATTGAAAAGTAGAAGGGTAGCCTAGATTCACAGCATTTGGATAACATAAAAAACAAGCTCTAACCATTGGTCAATTTGTCACAGGTCTAATTCCTATTAGTCAGGATAATATTGAAGAGTTTATGCCAAAAGTGGGCCAGACATGTAGGGCCTATACATATGTGCAGATTTATCTTTATCATATAGATTAGCCGTCATCAAGTAAAGGCCGGTGTGGCCATTCAAGTTTTGAAGAGCAAGATATAAAAATAGGCCTACAAGATATAAATTGTTCTACATAATGGCCGTACCCCACTCTTTTAAGTTTTAACCTTACATTTTAAAATATAGGCAGGCCTACAGGCAATTTGCATGTAAGAATAATTATTTGATTACAATGAACTGAATGAAGATTAGATTTAAGAATTGAGACACTAACCTTTGTACAGTAGAGTAGAGCAGCTACCACAATTAAAGGTAACAATGGGATCAAGAACAAAGCACCTATCCAACCACCAAACTCTCGAGGCTGCTTTTCGTATCCGTGTTTGCTGCTCATAGGCTTAATGTCGTCAATATCATCTTCATCATCGTCGATGGATTTCAATGCACTTTCTTTAATTGCCGAAATTCTCGTCGATCGCCGAATTATGGACGACGAAGACGTAATAATAGAAGAATCGGCACTCGAGTTGCGCTCTCTACGCGCCGCATCAAAGTCTACCAGATCTTTTCCAATAGGATCCAATTTGATGTAAGCCTGCGATGAATATGCATCTTTCAGAATTGTGACAGCTGCATCAGACATTGTCCTGAGGGGGGATTTCTTCTTCGCTGCAGCTCTTGAAGAAGGTGCTCGCAAAACGGGTGAAGTCGGGCGGACTGGAGACTTCTTATGAGTTGGTGTGACAGGACGCGCCGGCGATTTTGGTTTGGCTTTTGTCGACTTGGGTTTAGGTGGCGACTTAGTACGCGCGGGTGATTTTGTACGAGCTGGCGATTTTGTACGAGCTGGCGATTTTGTACGTGCCGGCGATTTTGTGCGCGCCGGTGATTTGGAGGTTTTCTCCACATTCCTGGGGCGACCTCTTCCGGGTGACTTTTTGGCTGGCGAAGCTGGCCTGGCTGGAGATTTAGTCCTACTGGATCTTTCGACATTCATTGCTCAACGTTACAAAAAACACCTAGAAGCAGAACCAAGATAATTAGACGAGTGAGCGCAGCGAACGTAGTCTCAACGCAAGTCGAACGGGCCTTGGTCGTGATTAATTCTGTATGTTAAATGTCTGTTTGTCCGGTCCCATACGGCCGAACGGCAGGGTTCCCGTTTTTTTTTTTTTTTTTAAATCAATTTTTTTAATATTGATGTAGGTAGGCCTAGTATCAGACTAGGTATAAATATATTTTTATTGAAATTCTAGATTAGTGTATTATAGGCCTACAATAGGGAATATTCCACTTACTATTTTATATTTTATTTTAATTCTTATATATAGTAGGTATATGTCTTAATAGTCACTGCACTTTTTTATTTAAAAAAAAAATGTATTTTGAGTAATTTAAACAAGAAGTAAATTTGAACCCCAGTTTGCACACCAAAAACGAGCGTGCGCCATCTTTGGACGGTACTACGTCATAACTGTGTAGAGTCAAGGCTAATTAGAAACTAAATATACGAATATTTGTACATATTTACTTACAGATGGCGGTGCTCGCCCATCCGCTCAACAACAAACACAACTCCACAGCCACTTAAACGATGTACATTTTCACCGAATTTTCTTTAATTTTTTCGTATGTGACAGGAGATTTCGCGAGATCATTGTGATAAAGAATTACGAGCATTTTTTTCTTGAATTTTTGCATTTGGCTTTAATTAGTCATCAAAGTAAGGTTTTTGTGCGGGATGTGTGTCAGAACACGGATGTGCAGGTCTAGGGTTGGCATGCTAAGCCTAGGTCTTGTCAAGTGAGTTATTTTAGTATTCACATATCGAGGCCTATATCCTACTGTAACGATTGGCCTAGACTGTTGTACAATATAAATAATTTTCTACGCCTGGGTCTAGACCTAGGACTGTTTCAGTTTTGTTTTTTGATTGCAATGTCAACTTTTCTCGTTTTACGGCTAGGCGCTAAATGTAAAATGTCCACCATCTGTTTACACTACTGTAGGCTACGCTAGGCGCTGCTTTGTTTAAAACACCGCCGTCTGGATGTATGTCGGGATGTATGTATGTGTATCCAGACGGCGTTGGTTTGACAGTCAGGGCTCCAAGTGACCAGTTTTAAAAATATAGGAATTTTGAGCCAAATATATAGCAATTTTAGGAAATTTTCTGGAATTGAACGTACCGTGCTAAGGAGTATTTTACAGTTAACTGAACTGGTATCAATATTTTAAGTTTTTATGAAGTGTAGTAGGCCTACAATAAGTAGGCATTATTAGAATTGTGCAACTTAGCCTACTCCAGTCACATTAACATACAACTAATAAGACCAGAATCTCATTGATTACTATACGTAGTACCGGAGCACAAGTTCTATTTTGTTATTTTACTTCTGAATGTTAGCCAAGTCTTCTTTGCGGGCAGGATACTTGTGGAACCACTTACAAAGCTTCCCTAAAAAATCTTCCCATTTCCCATGTAAGAATTGTATCCATAGCTTTTCCAATGAATTAAATATTAACAATTCCACCTACGGGAGTGTTTCCCGACTAACCAAATCGAGAAATTTACTAAATACGTTGTGGATACTGTGGAGGATATACTTGTACCAATTGAGATAAGGCCGACTGTTTTTAGTTTTTACGTATGCATTCATGTCCGCTGGTCCATCTGAACCAATGACATAAATAAGATTCACATAGCAAAGCGCTCAGTCTCCATCCTTCACTCTGAGAGCTAGCGTGCCGATTAGAAGCCATCATGAAAAGGTAAAATCATTTCCCTACCAGATAGATACTTCAGCTAGTTGGCTAATCTGACGATTTAAGTGGCTGTAGAGTTGTGTTTGTTGTTGAGCAGATGGGCGAGTACGCGTGTAGGAACGTTTTGAAAGTTGGGGGGAAATCTATTAGAAGATTTTGTCGGCGGCAGCTGGCTTGGCAGGAGCTGGGGTCTGGGGCAAAGCCCCAGCCGCCGGAGGCACTTTTGCCGAAGACATTAAAAATTTCAGTTATTTCGTCATGTTTCAACTGTTTTCCGACTCTGTAAACGATGTTTAACTGCAACTATCTGCGTTCGAAAAACTAAAAAAAATGAACGTGAATGGCCCATTTTAGTAAATTTCAACCTTATTTTTTATGTAATGACAAAGCATACAGGCAAACATATTCGTTTTACCAAGGTGACTGTCGAATTGTATAAGTGTAAGTGCATATTTACTACATAAATTCTGGGATTAATATTTAACTCACATAAGTTTTGCCCCCTCCGGTTTCTACGCCACTGTGGGCGAGCACAGCCGTCTGTATGTAAATATGCACAGATTTAGGCTGCTGTTTTTCCCCTTTCATGATGGCTTCTAATTGGCACGCTCCCCACACCCACATTGAGAGTCTAGCATATTAATTGAATGTCATTAATCTGAACCAATCATCTGGAGTTTGTTATGCAGCAATTTATTTAGTTATTTAGGCCTAGTTAGTATTTTGGAAAATAATGAAAAATTATTATTTTTACTGTAAATTACCTATACTAGGGTATATCCATAAAAACAATGCCCATTTTGTTTCAAAATTGCTAAAAAATATAGGAACAATTAAAATAAATAGGAATTATAGGAATTATACACCACCACTCTGAATATATAGGAAATATAGGACAACTTGGAGCCCTGCACAGTTCTGACGTCATAGTCGTTTTTGCCGCTCTTAGAATTTTAAAAAAAATTGCCGTTTTTAAACACCATTATTGGATTATTATTTCATAGAAAAACAAAGTATATATTTGTAATCGGGACGAAATACTTCTTCTAAAAAATCTATTTGTACAGTGTTTGACAGAAGTGGAATATTCCCTATTTTATACATGCAAAACCCTTCTTCTTGGTTTAATTGAGTGAGCGTAGCGAGCGTCTCCACTTGACTCTTATGGCTCGAATGTCTGTTTTTTTCTTTTTCTGTTACTGCTTCGATTCAGGTTGCACCGTTTCTCTGATCGACCTGCAATTTTGCACACATGTACATTATACATACCACCTAGGCGGGTAGCTGTATAGTTTTTGAACAAAATCCGATCGTTGGTTTTAAAAAATAAAATTAAAAAATAAAAATGTACCGATCGTTATGAAATTTTGCAGGGTCAATAGGCCTAAGTACAACATTCTCTCCTATTTTCCAAATTTTCAGCTAAATCGGTCAAGACCTTAAAGACTTATTGGTAATCATAATTCGAAAAATGATGTTAAAAAATGAAGGAGGCAGTGAAGATACAAAGATACACTAGAGAAGGCATGACGTGAATTAGTACAATGCAAAGATGTTGGAATAGTATATAGGCCTAGTGTACAATGTCAATATCCAGTTAGGCCTACACTGTGTGGTGGGCCTTATGGGAATGTCGTACTCGGGTCATGTTGCACGTACCAGTGCTCACTCAACAACGCGTCCAACTAAGCGTTTTCCTAGTTTTAGATGGCTCTTGATACTTTTTTGTCTTGAGAGATAATTTGATCAAATTCTAGCCACACATGACTTTTTCTTCCTGAAGAAGTCATACTAAATTCTTCTTAGGGCCTAGGCTACCAAGTAGTTATTAAAAAGATTAAAATTAAGAAATAAAATAAAAAATAAAATAAGATTAAAATGAAAAAGAACAGTATTTTTGTGTCTGACCCTTCACAATTCTTTTCTCCATGGCATAACAGTAGGACTATTTATAGCACAGTTGGCCACACACTTCACTAGTGTGGGAAATCCTAAAGCCTACATTAGACGGTTCAATGGTTCGTTCAAGTTTCCTTGAATTCAAGGACAAAACATAATCAAAATCTGAAAACTGAAAAGATAACAAAATACAACAATATATCCGAAAGATTGATTATGTTTTGACCTTGAATTCATTTCATATCTCATATGGCCAAAAATATAATCAAATAGGGCCTACAACAGCAATTTTATTTTAAAATTTTTAGTTCTAGTGCAATTATTGTACAGGCTAGTACAGTATTGACTGTGCCCCCTTGTGTTAGGACCTAGAAATGAATTTTTAAAGCCTATACCAGGTCTAGTAGGCCTGGGAAAGCATTGATCACTGCCTCGAGTCATTTAGATCATTTTTGTAATATTTGATTAAAATCAATTTTACCCTGCCGAACGGCCAAATAGATTGAGCTGAAATTTTAAACAGACATCCGTGATCAGGTAACTGAGAACCACACACACAAAAATAAAATGTAATAAAAATGTAATGAATTTCAGCCTATTAATTGCTTACCTATTTATGAAAAAATTCTTGAAAAAGTTTACATACCGCCACCGGTAAACAATTACTACAATATTTTGAAAGCAATGATCTTTTTTATAAAAACCAATCACTATCAGGCTTTAGAACTAATCACTCGTGTGAAACCTCCTTACAACTTGCCTTAAATAAATGGCTTTATGATAAAGATAATGCCCGGTTAACTATTGTAGTGTTTTTAGACTTCAAAAGGGCATTTGAGACAATTAATACAGACATTTTGTTACAAAAATTGAAACGTTATGGTATTAAAGATGTTGCATATGATTGGTTTGTTACATTTAGAAAACAGGAGTCAACACACAGTTGTTGGTGAGCTATCATCAGAGGAAAAGGAAAACGGTTATGGAGTACCTCAGGGATCTGTTCTCGGACCATTACTTTTTATAATTTATATTATTATATTATATATTTATTAGAAACAGGTCAAGACCTCGAGGTGAGATGGTGGCAATCGATGCTTCTTTTGCAAGAACTGAAGCTTACAGGCTGTCATTTTATCCTCGTGCGACAAGACTGTGGAGGGTACTTCCTCTGGATCTGAAGGCTCTCAACATGAAGGCACTGGACTTCAAGAAACTTCTTAGGGAATCAATAAAGTAAAGAAAATAAAGTTCACACTTTCAAATAATAATTGACACCTTCAAAATTTTTATCATTATTCTTTCCAATTCAAACGTTGTATGATTTTATAATGTTGTTGTTGTAGGCCTATGTTTTTATAATGGTGAACTTTATATTTTGATGCGCGTAATGTTATAAGTTAGACCTATAATGTTAGATGTTTAAATATGTATTGTGGGTCTATTTTGGCCTACTATCGTGTTTTGTATAGTTTTTTTTGATTATCTACTTTTATTTAAACTTGCTACATAAATGTTAATTTTAATTACCTACTTTAATATCAATTTTATTATATTATTTACTATTTAGGGATATCACACACAATTCTGTGTTCAAGGGCTATGCTCGTTGTGATCTTCCTAATGATTGTACAGATTGTCATGATCATTGAATAATAATAAATAAATAAAAAATAATGATAGTATGTACAATTGTGTTGAATTGATATTTCTTAATTTGTTTGCTAATGACATCCTTATTTTGTTCTCTGCAAAAGATGTCCTCTATGTGATTCAAGTCATAAATAGAAACTTAAGGAGACTGTATCAATGGCTGTTACTTAATAAGCTAAAACTTAATACAGTGAAATCAAAATGTATGATAATTGATAATACTAGGTAACAGCAAAAGTGTGATTGCACGTGAGGAAGTTGAACAGTTAATCAGTATCAATCCAATACTGATTAATGGAGAACAAATAGAATTAGTACCGGTAGGCTATATGAAATTCAATACCCAAGATGTTTTTATTGATCATAAGTTGACGTTCAATAGTCATGCTAACTACCATGATAAATAAAATCAGTAAAAAAATAGGATTTATGTCTAGGATAAGTGATCACTTATCAAGTTGGTCGTTAAAATTGATCTATAATACAATAATCCGTCCACATTTTGAATATTGTAGTATTATAATGTTAAATTTTAATGAAAGAGAAAAAGATGCATTGCAATGTTTGAAATGTTTGTTACGATTTTTTTGCGATTTTCTTCGATAATTTTGAATGTTTTGCATATTAAATTTTACGAAAATACAAAATGCCATATCAATACAGTTAGATATAGGTAATAGAATTACACATTCTAAAAAAAAAATTAGGTCAATACGTTAGTAACTTTAGAAGTATTAGGCCTAAGAAAACAAGAAAAAATACACAAAATACACAATTTTGAGTTTGATAATTTTTTTAAGGGTGTTCCGACAAGTTTTTTTGAAATCCATTTCTTGGGGAGTATCCTGGGACTGTCTGGATCATGTTCTGAAATTTACAGCTGGTTACCTCTCCGTGGTTGTTAACTTCTTTATTTGAAGAGCTAGAGCCCGTCGTCGCTCTGATTAGTATTGATGTTCAACTACCGGTACATATTTTCTTTTCGAAGACTCTGTTCTGTTAGTGAGTATTCCTTTGATTATACAAAAAAAAAAAAAAAAATTGTGCACAATTGCCGAAAACTTACTTTTTTCAAACCGTTTCCCAGATAAATTCTATAGCCCTCGGTTCAACCGATTTGTACCAAATTTTGAACACAACTTCATATGGTAAATAGGCCTATAAACAAAATGACCTACAATTGTGGCTACTTTTTCGGTTGGGGCGGTCCAACTATCTTTAGGCCGCGTCACTCCTCGTTTCTTAAAATACTCTACTACCTACAAAACCTTAACGTCGCTATTTTAAATATAAAGTAGGCCCTAGGCCTACTTTCAACGCAAAAGGACTTTCGCTTGAAATCGCGACGCATAGGCCTAAGGTTTTGAATGTTATTTTTGTTGTTGTTGGTTGTTGTGTTGTTAGTAGGACCGCCCCAACCGAAAGAGTGCCTAAAGACTAAAGAGTGCGCTACAAGTAGGTGTCGGAACCTTATTACGCGCAATTTTTTTTGTCAAAACATGGACTGGTGTTTCCTTCATAAAATCTGTAAATATGTATCAAAAGAGCTGATTTTTTTGGTGTGTTCAGAACAAGTCAACTAGGCTAACAATGTGACCCAAGATTATAGTTTTCAATTTCACCGTTTGAGTTTAACCAATTTTACATGTAGGCCTATTTCAAAATCTAATATTTGTGTGCAGTTTTTGATCAAAATTTTCTTAACTATTCCACATAGGCCCTAGGCCTACATCCACAATTGGGAACTCCTTCGGTTGGGGGGGTCCAAAAGCTTTTTGCGATTGTAGGGAATCGTAGGTTAGGGTGAGAGGGATGGGTAGGGTTACCATACGTCCGGTTAAAGCCGAACATGTCCTCTTTTTTGATGTCTGTCCGGGCGGTTTTTTCAAAATAATGCAAATGTCCGGTTATTTCACCCAATTCCATGCAGAGGCGCATGCGCACCCTTCTGCCCCCTCACTTACCATCAACCGAACGTAAATCGCCGAATACGAGCAGCCGATCATGTCCGAGGCGGTCCGAGCGTGTCACACAACACGCCAGGCTGTGCAGCAAGCAGTGCTATCACGTGATTAAGTTACCATTTCCGTACGTTTCGTGCCTTGTGTCCACGTCGTACGGCGTACGTAAAGAAGTGTTGTAGGCCTAGGCCACATGTCTTAGTTTTGTCATAAAATGTAGTGTTCATTTAAAAAAAAAACTCAATTTAAAAGGCGTCGGCTGTCGGCACCTCTGTCCTTCCTTGACCCTTGTTCAGATCGCTCTAAACGCTATCCTGACGGTAAAAATGTCCCCAAAAAAATTCGCCTCCGGCGGCTGGGGCTCCGCCCCAGACCCCTTGTAGCCCGCGGGTGTCTGTGGACGAAATGTCCTCTTTTTTGCTGAGACACTTATGGTAACCCTAGGGATGGGGCGCGAAGCGCATATGTTTTGTAAATGTGTTTTGTTATACCTATTTCATTTAACACCACAACGCGCTTCATGCAAAACATCGCAAAAAGCATTTGGACACCCCCAACAAAATAAGCTGGACTTATTACATTTTAGTTATTTTATAAGAGCCAACCGTAAGGCCATGATGCACCACCTTGTTCTAGTGGGGATTTGGGGGCCAGGCTTGTAGGGAGTTGGACAGAACCAGCCTTCATGTCCTGCAATGCATTCAATAATTTGAATTTTGTAAACTAGGCCTAGGCCTAGCCCCTACCCTATTGCCTACCCTCTTAGCCCCTTGTATATGCTAGGAGCCAGCTTTATGGTACTTTAACATCCGTAGGCATCTGGTTGATTCCATATTTTATCCTAGCCTAGGGCGCCTAGCCTAGGCCACGAAAAACGGTTTGACCCGAGGAAAGCTGGCCTAGGCACAAGCTAAACTAGGCCGTGTTACACGAAGAACGGTAACAAATTCAATTTGCCTAAAAATCTGTATTGTGTCTGATAAGAGGAGCTAGACTACATGCAAATATTAGTGCAATAACACCTCTACATACATAATATTTATATTATTTGCAGCATCTTACCTTCAAATCGTAAGCAGATCCAAACGACGCCAAATGCCTATGCTCTGTGAAAGGAGGTTTACTATTGGTTGGAAATACCTAACCAACGAATTCTATTGGTTGATCTCAAATACCAATAACGCAAAAGAAAACCGTAAACAATAATACGAAGGTCAACACAAGCTTAAGTTTTAAAATATCTATTTTAATTTTATTTGTGCTCTGGGTTTAGGACCGATTTCAACACTAACATTAATATAACTTTGCAGTATTTTTTCACCTTTATTAAGATGTAAAACCAAGCACAATAATAAAAAATGTGGGAACGCCCAGAAACTCGAGGTTGGTAGAGGCATTGTGGCGGTAGGGCCTAGCGCTTATCACTTAAAAATTATTATTACATTAAAAAAATATGCCACTTTTAGTTCTACGGATAAAATAAATAATAATAAATTTACGAATGTTATATCAATAAATAAATAGTATTATAACTAGCTAATACTAATATTTAGGCATAGTTTTGACTACACAGAAATCAAGGAGGCTAAAAAGAACGGCAAAAAAACAAAAAGCACGAGTACGCATATCTTCCTTTCATCCTCTTTGGAATAGTCAAATTTGGTAAAGATGGCGCTGATTTTAAAAAGGATTATTTCTTTGAGTTTATTGAGACTACTTTGGGAAAAAATTTTTTACATTTAACTTTTTGTGCTGTTAAACACTAAATTTTTTTTTTCAAGGGTTTTTTGGTCAAGGGAAAAAAAAGGGATGTTTCTACCCAGGCCCGTACAATTCCCCAGTAAGAGCTAGGCCCTACCCTGTAGGCCTATTTTGGTTCTATAATCTGCTAGGGCCTAGGGGGCCTTTGGGGGGTAAAAATATGATCCCAATCCCCCAGATTTGGGGGCAAAATTTAAATTCAATGGGTTTTGTGACCACTCTGCTCCTCCGCCCTCCTGGCCAAAATTCGGAGGCGGGGGGGGGAGGGGGGGGGTCCCAGCTTGGTTATCTAGGGGCCCCCTAGCCCCAAAAAGCTTTTGCCTGAACAGGAGTTTGTAGTTTTTTTTTTACATTGAGGCTCCTATGGTGCAGTCAACAATAAAAAAGTTGAACCCTCCCCCCCCCCGGGGCCCAACCGAAGGAGGGCTAGGGCTAGCCCCCCCCACACCCCACCCCCCGAAGATTGTGATCTTGGGTTCCGGATACAATCGCTATGACCTGCAAGTACAAAATATTTAATAAAAAATCTCAAAGGGGTAGGGGTGAATAGGTAGCCTAGCTATTCACCCGATAAACTCAAAAAATATTTATTTTATTTTATTGTTTATCCTTTTGTTATTACATTTTTTAACAACAATGAAAGGCGTCAACGCTAGCAAATATTTTGCTAAAACACTTGATATCTTTTTAGAAATCTCGTGCCGCGAAGAGCCTTGCTAAAGCACGTGAAACCAACACGGCACTTGTAGTTGGTTCTCCCATAAGTACTCCTTACACATGGAAGGGAAATGACTTACTGGGCAGTCTTTGAGGGCGGGCGGCAGGTCATTCCATGGGTTAACAACCCGGAAAGAAAAAGCACGTCATCCGAGCACTCTTTTGGCCGGAGGGGGTTGGAGGCGGGGGTGCCTACTATCGTCGCCTCTCAACACGCGGCCCTGGATGATGCGCGCGCACACGTCAAAATCAGTGGCGCCACTGAGGTATCTTTTAGAAAACACCAGGTCGGTGTATTGCAGGTGCATGGTCAATGGCATAACCTGCTTCTGGTCACAGGGTGCGGGGACTTTACGGCCATGTATGAAATGCAATGCCCTTCTCTGCACCCTCTCAAGCTTGGTAGTGTTCTCAATGGTGGTTGGGTGCCAGGCGGGGAGGCCAAAAGTCATGGTGGGCTTAACTAGCGACAGGTAGGCCATCCTCTTGACGCGCGGCGTGCACCCGTGTAGATTGCGGGCCGCGAAACCCAGCACCTGCGCCGCCTTGGCCCGCACGATATCGGTGTGAACGTTCCATCGGAGGTCGCTTGTGTTGTGAATGCCGAGGAGGCGCTGCTTGTCGACGTACTCGAGTGGGACACCATCTATGGTGTACAGGAAGTATAGTGGGGTGCACGCGCGCGTGATATCCATCATCTTGCACTTGAGGGCGTTGAGCGACATGCCATTGTTGTCGCACCAAATCTGAATGTCGTCTAGGTCTGCTTGAAGGGCGTCTGCATCCTCTTGGGTGACCACGATGCAGTACAGGGTGACGTCGTCAGCGTACTGGAGCATTTGGATCCTTGCCGAGGTAGGGAGGTTGGCTACGAAGACGTTAAATAGCAGGGGGCCAAGCACACTTCCCTGGATGACGCCCGAGGGCACGTCCCGGAATTCTGAGCGCTCGCCGTTGAAATGGACGAACTGCATGCGGCCGACAAGGAAACTCTCGAACCACTCAGCAAATTGCCCTTAATGTAGGGTGTCCAGATTTTCAAACCAAAAAAACGGGACAAACTTCTGGCGGCTGTAGCTGGGGTCTGGGGCGAAGCCCCAGCCGCCGGAGGCCTTTTCGCCGAAGGCGAAAAAAATTTTCACCATACTACAATTATTTTGTCATGTTTCAACTGAAAATGGCAACTCGGGGGATTACCTTAATGAATAATTACTATAGAAAATGTTGCTTTGCAGATCGTACAAAACACTTTGTCATTATCAGTCTCGTGTCTAACAAGATCTGGAAAGTCCTTCTTAACATCGTCATTGAAAACACACGTTTAGGCGGCGGCATTTTACACACTCACGCGTACGAGACGAAAAAAAACTATCTCGTAAAAGTGAGGTTATGAAGTAAAAATATGTTTTCAAATCAAAATTAGCTTCCCCACTATTTAATTGCTGCTAAAAATAATTAAATATCGAATTGCGAACTATATATTCTATCCGTTTGAATACAATCAGTTCTACAAATAAGCAAACAAAGTAGGCTTGCAAGCACTTAAAATTTTGTTGATATTTTTTCCTCACGACAGCATTTACAACGATCTGAGCAAGCAAGGACCCAAGGAAGGTTTGTTTTGGTGTGAAATTATCAAATTAAATATTTATTGTGATACTCACAGTTATGTTTTATCATGTTGCTCGGCTGCAAACGACAAAAACTTCGTTGGGGCTCGGGACAATTTGTGTAACTGATGCCGTCAACCAACCCCACCCCCCTCTACACTCCGCCTGCTGATGACGCATTCATTCGTGCAAAGTCAAGGCCAGCAGAAAAGTGTATACAGAATACGCGTAGTCCGTAAATTTACAGCAGACGAGCCACGAGCTACACGTGAAATCGGTTTATTTACAAAAACGGGACAAAACAGCGTCCCGTGAACAGTTGTCGGGACACCGGGACAGGTCCCTGAAAAACGGGACTGTCCCGTTTTTAACGGGACGAATGGACACCCTACCTTAATGCCATAATGCTCGAGCTTGAATAGTAGACGCACGTGCGGCACTTTATCAAATGCTTTAGACCAATCGAGAAAAACACAGTGAATGTGCGCTCCGCTACGCTTGTCCAGCGCCGTATATATTTCATTTGGGCTAATTAGTTAGACCTATAAATTTAGAAATTAACAGAAAAATTATTGGGTCCGCCATGACCAAAAAAAAATGTCAAACTTGGTATTTTTTTAGCTAGGTCCCATTGGCAAAAATCTGGTAAAAATGACGTAGGCCTATAGCGCCTCATGCAAAAAAAACGTGAAAAAGCTTAGGTACGCAGGGGGGGGAAGCACGTATGTTTTAATAATAATAATAATAATAATAATAATAATAATAATAATAATAATAATAATAATAATAACAATGCAAGACTTATGCGCTTCGCCCCCCCCCCCTCCCTTTCCCGCGTACCTAAGCTTTTCGTGGAATAGCCTGGACTTATTTTTGCCTTTCAAGTTAACAAAAATTTCTTGAGCTAGGTGATGAGAGCAGAGAGACATAGTTGGAATACCGGTACCTTAACACATGTAGGCTATCAGCCTTATTTAGGTTTGTTACAATGTTGTCAATAGGGCCTACATGACTGGATGACCCCTGGCCCGTACAGACATCCCATACTTTCAAGATTCAATTACGCATCATCTATGGTCCATGTTTGGATGCCATAGACAAGCAAAGGATACATAAAGCTCAAAATGCATGTGTAAGATTTTCCCTAAACTTAAAGAAAAATGAGCATATATCACATCGATACAAGGAAATTGGATGGCTAAACATGGAAAACAGGAGGAAAGCTCACCTTGGAACACTTACTAACTCAATCCTCACAAACAAATCTCCATCATACTTATGTAACAAACTTATGGAAAGAAGTAGTAAGTTTACAGTTCATACAGAAATGCATTTAAACTCATTTTATACTCTCACTCCACAGCCATGTTTCAACGTTCTTTTACTCATACAGCAATATATACAACTCCCTACCTTAAGCGCTTACAAAGAAATGTAAAGACTTGTTCAAACGAGAATTTAAAAAATATTACTATCTCAACAACACTAAGGTTTTATTTACTACAATTCAGAAATTAAAAAAGTCCGCCCCAACCGGGAATCGAACCACGGATCTCCCGCATAACACATAAATGACATAAATGAGGGTTCGATTCCCGGTTGGGGCGGACTTTTTTAATTTCTGAATTGTAGTAAATAAAATCAATTACACCTACGGGAGTGTTTCCCGATTAACCAAATCGAGAAATAAACACTAAGGTGTTGATCCACAACTTTAAACTCACTCACTACTAAATGGACATACCCCCCCCCCCTCCCCTACCTGCTCTCAATGTCAAAAGAAAGCCTATAAAATGTTAATTCATGCAAAGTGTTAAGTTTTAGTTACCTAACTAACTTTACAAAACTCTAGATTTTAGCAAGTTATGACATATTTTGCATATTTTATGTGCTATAACTTACCTATATTAATTTTTTAGTATTAGTTGTAACTTGTAAATGATATGATCCTCATATTGATAAGTATTGATATGTGATATGTACGATGATATGTAGACTGTCACTGCAAGATGGTATTTATGTAAAATTATCTTTTGTTGTACATGTACTGGTAAACCTACTATATCCTAGATACTAAATTACTTATTCCTATTTGTAAACTCATACCTTTTTTAATTCGAATCTGTTACTTGCAGTGTATGGTTAAGTTGAAAAAAAGCGATGAGCTTAACTTCGCCAATAAAGACCTATTCTATTCTATTCTATCGAGTGACCTCATTTACAAGAGCACCCATAGCAAAGCATCCATAATTATTAAATTGGTCTGTTACATCATTTTATCTACTGCTACATTTCAGGAAGTCAATGTTAAAAGTCCCCACACATGATTATGATGGGGATTTTGAAGGAGTTACCTAAAGCAAGATTTCCTCTAATCTTTCGAGAAACTGGTCAAAGCATTTCCCTGCAACATCTTTAGGAGATGGTGCTCTGTATATAGCAACAATAAAGGACAGTACAGTTGTACAAAGTAGCAATAGGAGAAGTCAATATCTAGATCAAATATTATGATGAACTCTTCAATGTTTCACTTTTTGGTCTCAACTTTGCAATTGTGTTTTAATTTGAAAAGAGAAAACCGAAGAGTAAAATGACGTAGTGATGGAAGCATTAGGAACTGCCATTGTAAATGTTTTCGAAAATGGTTGGCGAGTAGAACCTTTCCCAGAGGTGTATAACGTGAGAATAATGCAATTGTCATACTCATAGGCTAATAATATGTGTCACAAAAGACATCCACGTACAGCTACAGCTTCTAACTTTTCTTTGGAATCTTTGGAAAAGGCTCTGGTAGAATCATTGCAGGTGCAACAAACCAGGAGGTCGAGTTTTGCAGCCACAAGCCACCATCAAATAAGTAAACCTATCCCACCTCATTTCGGTGTGGTTGGGAGTGTAGAATGTCAATTCTTTAGTAGGGCCTACTTTTTAAAAGTACTTTTTGTTTCCCAGTGTAAGGCCTAATGTAAACATAACAAAATGTTTCAGGGTACAGAACGCAACTATAAAGGCAACCGCTGCGAAGGCAGACATCATAGAGTCGCACGATGAAAAGAACATGCGTCTTCGGCGACCGCAATCACCACATCTTTCAATCTACCAGATACAGTTGACATCGATGTTCTCTATTTCACACCGAATCACGGGCATGGCCTTAAGTGCATATGTGGCGTCTTTGGGAATTGGTATGTTAACCATTGAGGACTAGTTTGCCTACAAATTGGTACAGGCAGACAGACCTACCTAGTGTGCAAAAGATCTAGCCTATTGGATGTTATGTTATTAAAACAAATGGTTGAGTAAAGGCCTATTGTTTGTCTGTAGGTTATCTCAGACTGCCTTAAATTATTTGAGTTTGTTATTCTCCCACCAAACCAGGTTCACTTTAAGTAGAGATACCAATCCGGTACCTACCCAGAAATTTTTGTAAAAGGGTATCCACAAGCCGGCCTAGTAGCCCGGCCCGGCCCGGATAGTATTGATAGATTTTCTTGATCTCTGAAACACCAACCATCATTCAAGTTGGCAAATTTGTAAATGAACAAAACATGCAGTTGTACTATTTCAAAACATCTGCTGTAATCAAACTTCACGGCAACATTGTTTACACGACCTGTTGCTACAAGCCTACAATCGCAGCGTCCGGCCACGCAAGGGAGGGGTATCGTGATGCTGTGTATTGTCTGCCATTAAAAAGATGCTTGGATGAACCCTTTTTGAATGGCTGGGAATTCCTAGTCCACAATTCAGGAGAAAATTTTTGTTGCAACAAGCTTTCGATTACAGTCGTGGACGAAATTATTAGTTCGTCAAATGATATTTTTGTTGACTTTTTATTTTTTAACATGACGACAAGCGGCCAGCTATCGTTGGCCGTTTTTGGGAGTACTTAGCTGATGAGGAAGGTCACTGTTTGTGCGAGATGTCGTGGAAACTTAAAAAGTGGCTTACATTTAATTTAAACGCCTGTAGAGGTTAGAGGTCTATTGATAATCAAAAAATTCCACTTTGGACAAAGGAACAAACTGTCAATTCCGGGTAACAAAAAATTGGAACCGTATCACCGGGCAATTAACAGATAAAATGATCCCTACTTTTAAGTTTTAACCAGTTAACTGGTGGGGGCATCTTGTCGTTGCACATGGCTCTACGCCGCAAATGACTGTTATAGACGTCACTATGATTTTGTCGTGGCTCTACAATTAGGGTTTCCATAATTTAAACTCAATGTAGAGGGACAAATCTCTTCAGGCAAAAACAGCACGGGGGGGCTTTTGGGCCGCACCCGCACCCGGATTTTTTTTAAACTAGGCTCTTGGAGAACATTCTGAGTGTTTCAGAAAAAAATACCAGACTGTATGAATGAAATATGGTTGGTTTTGTAGTGCAAAAACCAGAAAACTACCAAAAATACATACCGTAGTGATCGAAATTGTTTTTACCATGCTTGACAATAATTGTGTCCCGCTTGGTGTATTGGCGAGACGCGGGACTTAAAATTGAATATTGGGACTGTCCCGTATTGCAACCCTATCCTATCTACAATAGAGGTGACAGCTTTTGCTATCATGTTTTATTTAGAAGAATAATCGGCTATCTCTTGTGAAAAACATTGCGCCATCTAGGAACCCTTGAAAGCCGGAGGAATTTTATGGACATTGTTTTACTCTATAAAATTGCAAATAACGTGCTGAACTCGCCTCTAATCGAATTATTGTACTACCGCCCGTTTACCACCAAGGAATACACGAATTCATAAACCGTTTCATACTTCCATCCAGCCACATTGTTGTGCACAAGTACGTATTCTTGTTTAATAAGGTTGCAGTCTATGTACAATAATCTTTGTCCCATTTAGACTTGCACAATAACATTCATCAATTTTGAAATCAACTCAAATAATTTAATTAATAACATTACAATAACTTCACTAATGTTCAGTCGCTCATGCACGCACATTAGCTTACAATATAATATATATTTCACTTGACACACTCGCTCACACAATCTTACATCAACCACACAATACTTCATGTTTATGTAATTTGATATTCATATCTTGTATAGGGTTGCCGTCGTAATCGAAATCGATCGTTATCGATACAAATATATATGATAATCGATTCAAGTATTTGATATGATATGATATCATTACGATTTAAATAGTGACATCGATGTTTTCGCGGTTTACCATGCTTAAAAATGCCGCGCTGTCGTATCAACGCGCCGATTGGTTTGTCGGAGTAGCCAATCCTGCTCAAGTATAATGCCACGCCCACCGCCGCCAGTGCGCATGCGCTCGCAGCGCGATACAAGGCGATACGAAAACATCGCCCGGCCCGATTGCGATGTATTCAGTTCAGTAAAGGCTCGACGTGTTGTGGCGTGAACTTCTCTAGCGTCAGTCTGCCCAATTATATTGAATTCTTGATGTTTCTTCCATCCCCCAAAACCCCAAAGAAGATATTTGCCATTACTTCTGACGCTGCCTAACAAGATGAGTCAAGTGTGGCAGTTTTTTATTATTCAAAGAACGACGACGAGGAGGGTGGGAGGAGATAAGCTGTGAGCTGGAATGTCGATGAGATCTCGCCACTATCTTCGCTCGCTAACTAGATGCGCGTACTGTTGGAACACGTAAACAGTGACACCCGATGCAAGTCAAGACGTATTAAAATATAGGCTGTGTAATTGAAATTCAGCCCTCAATTTTATTTAAAAATTCTAATCCTTAATGATCTCTTGTATTAGTGTTACAATTTGCGTTTTTTCTGCTTCCTAGGCTCAATTGGAATTTGATATGATAATCGATTTGGGTCTATGATATCGATATATTTCGATATGATAATCGATTCGATGCCTCCGATTATCGATCACGATTTTCACATCGAACGGCAACCCTACTATGTAATATTGTATTGTTGCATTATGTATTATATTGCCGAGGTTTCGTAAATTACACTTGTGGGACATTTTGTCCTGTTGTAATGTGGCCTCAAATAAATAAACAAAATAGTCAACTACCTACTAAGTGTTCGAGTAAGCAGTGTAAACAATATGTTGCACACAACACAAGTTCTGCTCGCATCAGCGCTAGTGATGCACTAACTAACGGCTACCAGTGGAAAACGTGCACGTGTTATGGGCAATGATATTTCGGTGGTACCTAATTACGATGTACAGTAGTGAAATCGTGTTACATACTCAGCATTTTCAGCAAGAAGTGTACTCTGGTAATATTACGATGACAAGCCATGTGTAGAGGCCCTACACGTGGCTAAATCTCTAACCTTATCATCAAATTTGATAATTGGTGCGGAGATGTTGTCCATACTTATTATTCAGTGCTGCTATCGGCGGGGAAACCTAGGACTTCCGTTTAAAAAGGTCTAAGGGATGCTACGAAAGTGTAGCAGTAAATTTAAATTAGGTACCTACCGTGAAACAATACTTTGGGCGCTAGCCTCAGATACTTCTGAAACTTATTTTTAACATATTATTTCTTTAAATTCATTAACCTATAGGCCTTAACTGGGTACACACATAGCCTACTTATCAATTAAGAAATGGGTACATAGTAGGCTCCACATACTGCTACTATTTCGATGAGCGTAGCGAGCAAAGCGAAGCGAAGATTCCATTTCACTACACTGGAGAAAAAAATCCGGAATGTTTTTTTTTTTCTGTATTTTGTCTGTCTGTTAACACGATTCCGGCTAAACCGATACTCCGATTGCGCTGAAATTTTATGGAGGCCTTCGAAATCTCTGAACTTAGAACTGCCACGTTTTTGAGCGCAATCGGGAAATTTTTTCTCATAAAAAACGCAATTTTACGATTTTTTTTCGATTTTTTAAAAATGTTTTCGACTTATAACACCTACATGCTTTATCTGATTTTAATGATATTTTCACTGAACCTTAATTTTATAAATTTATATATATTCGTGTGAAATTTGAGCGCAATCCAAAAAATATTCCTTTTGAAAATTGCAAAATTTTACAGTTTTTTTTTTTTTTAAACAATTCTTTGACAAATGACTAATGAGTAATGACACCTAGCCTACATGCTTTAGTTTATTCTATTGTAATGATTTTTCACAGATCCTTAATTTTATGAATTAGTAATATATTCGTGTAAAATTTGAGCGCAATCGAATAATTATTTCTTATGAAAATCGCAATTTTACGATTTTTTTCTTTTTTAAAATTATGATTAATAAAAAAATAAAAAATAAAGTTAATTTTTTATTTAATTTAATTTAATTTAAAAAATTTCTTCTACTTAGTTATATATTTTCACAGAACAGAAAATCGCATAACACATGGCAGCTGAATGCACCAATCACGCTCATCCAACAACGCGGCGGGACTTTTAAAAGCGTTTTCCTAGTATTTAATATTTTGCCTTGACTTGTGCCGTGGCCATTGGGAGAACTCAGACTGCTTTGCATTTAACTAACGGTGCATGGTTTTGTTACAGGAGCGTTGGTATTGCCAAATGACTTTCCTCATTATTTGACCATGATTGAGGATATGCACCTGAGTCCAATGATTTTCACCGGTCTCAAGTTTGCGATTGCCTTCCCGTTGTGTTACCACTACTGCAACGGAATTCGTCACTTGTTGTGGGATATGGGAAAGAATCTTACCATCAAGCAAGTCTACTTGACTGGATACATCATGTTTTGTGCGACGGTGATCATGACTGGCATTGTAGCAAACTTGTAAAAAAAAAACTTCCATAAATTATTTATGTATCAAGTAAGAAAGTTAGCAGTGGGTGTGAATGTGGTGTTTTGTAGAATAATGCATCAATTACAATTAGGAATCTCATTGCTTATTGGTGTTAATAATCATTTAACAATAATTTACAATGTAGCCTACAGTAGTCACCCACCACACACTCATTCAAAATAATTTAACTTTGGGTGTTAAAATATGAATTCATCACTTCTTATAATGTTACTTAACCATTGGTTGTGTCTGTAAAAATGTAATATACATATGAATATGAATAAAATTTATTGTTTAATACATGTATATAACAATGATTGATAGATCTATAAAAAATTAATTTAGTAAGGTCCCTTGGAGTTGATGAAAAGAATGCAAATGAGGAACAGATTATTTCACGATCTAGGTAATTACTAATTAGAAATGAAATGATTAATTATTTATAAATCATTCATTATCATACCATACTCTGCCAACAAAAGCAACTAGGCTGTAGGCCCAGAGATTAGAGATCTATAAATAAATAAATAAAATTAAGAAATAATCTTTCTCATAGCTGTGTAGTGTGTATGGTAACATAAAAATTATTAAATGTATGTAAATTGATTGATTGATTGGATATTGCTTAACGTCTCATATTTATGCAACTAGGCTAATCGAGACAAAGGGAGGGACGTAAGGGGAGACGGGGGGACAAGGGGTGGACAGGCCTGTGCTGGTCAGAACCAGCCACAAGCATATGGGGAGGGCAGGGGTTCCCCCACGTCGTGGTCGTCTCCGTCTGCGTCATCATCCGTCCGTGTTGTCATTGTCGTCGCCATCAGGGAGGTAGTCAAAGGGAGGGGAAAAGTTCCCCGACAACGACCCAGAGCTCGCCATTAGTTTCAGGGAGAAAAACTCCCCTAATCACGGGCCAAACCACGAGAAGGTTGCGAGTTGGAATTTGATGGCAAATGGTCGAACATAAAGAAATGCTGCAGGTCACCCAGACTTCCCTAAATTTATAGGCACCGGTAATGATGATTTTTATTACTTAGGCCCCTAACGTCTATAAACAATAAGTGGAGATACAACTATGGTGAAGGACGATTGCCAAAAAACATGCCTTATGATATAAATATAAATCATTGGACTTTTTCACTGTTAGTTAACAAAATATTTATTTAAATGTGATATTTCGATTTCTTTCCAGAAATCTTTATCAAACAAAATTAACAATTAAAAAACTCTCGTCCTTGTTGAGCCATACGCTTCGGACCAGCGCCCTAATCGTTTGTGCCACCACGGATGACAAAAAACTATAGGCATATTAAATATAATTATAGACTAGTGAGCGCAGCAAACTTAGTACTACTTAGTCTGCAATTCAACTAAATGGCGCTTGTTTTGTCCTTCTGTGTGTACATAAACTAGGAAGCTTCGCAAACGCTTTTTTTAGTCGCGTTGATGGATGAGCTTTTTTTAAGTTTTAAGTTTGCGTGGGATATCTTTACTTTTGCAAGTGCTTTGCTTTGCTGCCTACGCATTGTAGGTGATTGTTGACAAGTTTCTATTGTTACTTGTCAATTGGTATTGTTTAACATTAAAAACTTATATTAAAAGCTTTATTTCTATGGATTCTGGCTAACTTTTTCAACTTTTTCTTTCAAAAGGTACTACATCACCATAACCTTAATGTCCTTGTATAATATGATGAACGTTGTAGCCCCACCCGTTTGGTCAGAATCGGCCCAAATGGCACGAAAATATCGCACTAAAAATCGAAAAAAAATTGTAAAAGTACGATATTCATGAGAAATATTTCTTCGATTGCACCCAAAAAAAAAATCACCTCTTAAGTTTAGAGATTTCGAAGGTCGCCTCCAATTTTCATCAAGATTGGATATGCCGTTTGCTTGGTAGAGAGCTAACAGACAGAAAAAAAAAAAAAAAAAAAAACACCCGAGCTAAATTTTTTGGGGGTCAGTGAAATTGAAGTCTTTGCTTCGCTCATCCAAAAACCAGCCAAACAGATTGAGCTGAAATTTTAAACAGACATCCAGTGGGAGTTAACTGAACTGCTAACAAAATCAGCTAGAACTAGGGTGACCAGATGGCCAGGAGTGAATTTCGGGACACTCTTTGAGGCGAAAACAGCAGGGGGGTTTGGGGGGCGAGCCCCCCAACAACAGCGCCGCAGGCGAAATTTTTTAAAATCAGGGTTTTTGGAGTAATTTCTGAGCGTTTCAGAAAAAATATCGAACTGAATTTAATACTAAAATACTGTCGTTTGTGTAGTCAAAAACCAAAAAAACTTGTAAAAAAACAAAAAAACATAAAAAACACTGCAATTCGCTTTGTGGGGGAAATCGTATCACCTACGAATCCATTTTGTAGGTAATGAGCCTACAATCCTTAAATTTACAAAGCCGCTTCTTAGATTTCTTTGCTTTTTTGTTTGTATTTTCTAGTTGAAATTTCTAATTTTCTAATTTTTTTAAAAGCAAATTAGATAAAATTGTGAATTTACCAATTTCGGGACAAAAGGCGTCCCGAAATGAAATATTTCGGGACGCGGGACAATTGCGTCAAATTCGGGACTGTCCCGCATTTTTCGGTAGCTAGAACTAGATCCATTGCAATTTAAATCTACAAGAAATAATAAATTGAAAAATAGGCTGCAAATGTGTAGGATTTATTTCAACAATGGTTTTGTTTAATTAGTATAAACAATAATTGGACTCATCATGTTCTTTTATTAAATAATATATTAATTAAAGTAAAGCAATTTGGGT
>JAMZAV010006284.1:0-36893 GCA_024449915.1 Sweltsa coloradensis
TGGATTATATATATTCAATGTATTTTCAATTGATATTTTTCTGCCTAGATTGTCTGGTTGCCACCCACTGGTGGAGCTTGCAACTTGAGTTAGGTGTCCTGTATCATTGCTGTGATCAGTTTTGACTTGAACAGTTTTAAATACTTATATATCTGATATAATTATACATTAGAGTCAAGATCTTTTGTACTAAATTTTTATGAAGATTTGAACACAAGAATGAAGGTTGAACACAAGAATGAAGATTTCGTGTTTGGTGGTTTCTTCCGCGAAAGATTGATTACTCCCTGATTTGCTGTTCCTGATTTTTGGCAAACCTCATATTCATTTGAGTGGGATCGTCTAATAAATCAGTTTTTTCTTTCTGTTTTTCTTTTTTAATGTTTTTTTTCTTCTTTTTTCTTACATTTTTCCTTTCCTTTTTTCTTTTTCTTTTGTTTTTTTCTTTTCTTTTCATTCCCCACCCTTTTTTATGTTTGATTCATTCATAAATTGCATTTAATATCCTTTTTATTTGTTATCAAATTTGTTGGAGTTTTTAATGCATTGTTGTAATATTAGGCCTACTATTTCAAATATTTACTTAAATGTAGTTCATTGTTGTGTCTGCATCTATTATAGATATAGATAGATTATAGATTATAGATTTATTTAGATGTCCTCCTTTGTAAATCAGTTTTTATAACTGAATAGGATAAACGTTATAAATAAATAAATAACAAAAAATAAATAAAAAGTAAAGTGGAGAGCTACCAACCCATATTGTTAACAAGCATGGTGGCCAAGCTAATGGAACATATAGAATAGAATAAAATAGATAGTGTTGCCCAACGATATATTTTTCAACATCGATATCGGCGCCATTTTGACGATATCGAATCGCGATATCGAAATCTAAAAATCAATATCGATATTGCGATATCGATTTTTTTTTCGACTGCAATACTAACCAACCAAACTTTTAAAGGCATACAAACTATGACGCAATAAGCCCCATCAAAGAAGGGGTCATGCATAATATGTAAAGATATCACAACTTTAGTCTCATGAGCATGGGCCATCACAGATAACTCATGTTAGTGTAATAAAAAGTTATCTGAGGCGACTGGCGACTGCGTTGCTGAAATATTTATTTCCAGTTTACTATGATATCGCTTTTAAAACGATATCGCGATATTTCCGATAAGACGCAAAGATATTGATATCGAAAATAGGCTCTATTTTCCCGCGATATCGATATCGTATCGAATAATCGATATCGTTGGGCAACACTAAAAATAGAATAGAAGAGAACTTTATTTGTAAAAGAGTATCAATTACAAAACAGCGAGGTTCGAACACTGTTCGCTGTTCCAACTAACCTCTTACATTACAAGCACTTTATAATGCATATTAACATAAGAATAAAAATAATAAGTTTAGATACACATCACTTTAAATTTAGTAGGAACAACCTAATATGACAATTATTGAGAACTAACTAAACATTAAATTGTATTAATTTAATATAAATACTAATGATTAGTATTCATCACTAATACAATGCAAAACTAGCTACAATCCTATCTAGAAGTAAATAATGTAGTGTCACCACATCAAGCGGGCTTCCGCAATAATAGAAGTGCCATAGATCAAATAGCATAGGCCTACTTACAGCAAGATGTAAAGGAAGGTTTTAGCATGAAGATGTCCACTTTGGTGACTTACATTGACTTTACATAGGCATTCGACTTGGTGGATCGCAATAAACTCCGCCACCGCCGTCTAGATGTATGTAAACAAATACCTTTAAATACTAGGCCTACATACAGACGGCGGTGCATAGAGCCTGCAACGTCATAATTAACGTGGCTTTATCTTTTAGATACGTAACGCGAATAGAAATCTCGGCACACCGCCTTTCAGATTCATTGGTTCCTAGACAATTCCTAGCAAAATCCTAGCAAAGGCAGTGAGCCCGTGGTCTTGGTAACCATGGAAACCAGAGTCGATAAAGAAGTTTCCCCGGTTTCGCGTCTGTATCAGGATTAGTGTTGGGACTTGAAAATTTTCACGTGAAAATTTTCAAGGGCCGTCCATTGAAAATTTTCAAGTTTTTATTTTTATTATGTTGTTTAATTATGCAGTTGGTATTTGATATTTAGTATTTGGCTAGCCTCTTGCACAGCAAAAGGCCTAATGCATGCTGGGGCCTAGCCTAGAACAGAGGCATGACGTAGACCTAGAAAGTTTGTCAATGTGGGAGCTAGGTCACATTTCAAATACGAAGCCTACAAATGAATGTCTAGCTAACTTATTATTTTTGTAGGTTGTATAGGCAATAGTCTGGTTGGGCCATAACCAGATAAAATCCATCTTTAATTAGCACAAATGCAAGAGGGTTATGCAGAACTTAAATGCCTATGGTAGGGCCTACCCTAGTGGAATAGAAAAACCGGGACAAACATTACTTTGGTGTGAGGTCTTCGCCTCCAATTAGTCTGTAGGTACCGTATCGTTTGTAGTGACTACTAGGAAGCTTCGCAAACACTTTTTCAGGCGCGTTGTTGGATGAGCGTATTTTTTTTAAACGAAAAAAAGCGTAAAATTGCTATTTTCACGAGAAATCATTTTTCGATTGCGCTCATAAAAGTGGCTGTTCTAAGTTCAGAGATTTCGAAGGCCTCCAGAAAATTTCATTGCAATTGGAGTATCGGTTTAGCCAGAATCGTGTTAACAAACAGACAAAAACACAAAAAAAATCCCGATTTTTTTCTACAGTGTAGTGAAATGGAATCTTCGCTTCGCTCGCTACGCTCGCTACGCTCATCCAATAATCTAGGCTTTCTCTTAACCACCCTAAACGTTGGGTGTTTTTTTTTTTTTACATTTTGATAATATTACAATGGTGAAACAATTTTAGAGAAGGTCAGGTTTAAGATCATGATGTTTTTAGGACTATACACTACTCAAAATAAAACAAAGATTACAATATTTCAAAGGTTAATCAACCTCCTGACCTGAAACCTGATGAAGGAGGTTGATTAACCTTTGAAATATTGTGATCTTTGTTTTATTTTGAGTAGTGTATAGTCCTAAAAACATCATGATCTTGATATAATATGTTTTATGTTGCTTTTGTTTCCATCATTCATGTTGGATACTATCCCAATTCAATATTCAACATTTTGTTTCAACGATTTTTTTTATAATGTAGGCCTATTTCACTATTTGCAAATTGCAAGAATAAAATTAATCAACAAGATATGCATATAAGACTTATTCCACCTCAGCCTGAGTCCCACTGTAGGCCTACACCCTTGATAGAAATAAATAATTTTTATTTATAATATGGTAAAATACAGTTCAATTAACAGATTAACAAACCTTGAAATTTTCACGAAAATTTTCATGAAAATTTTCATGAAATTATCAAGATTATTTTTTTTCATGAAAATCACTAATCAGGATGGTTAGCTGGTCTTTAATTAAAGGCTATTGCATAGGCTATTAGAATACATACTTTATTATCTGGATCTGCTAGCGTGCTACATTTATGCTTCTGGCTGACATCTCGTGCAGAAGATCAACTACAAGCAGTGGTACCAACCTTAGAGCTACATTACTAATCTTATGAGCTCTGCACGTGTGCGTTAACGACCGACCGCCCGGCCGCGACAAAGTGCAGCGCGGGCAATATGACGTAGGCACAGTAAACAAATCTATCTGTAGAGCGTTAGCCGCGGCCACATAAGCATAAACCTTGTCGCCTTTCAACTCAGAGTGTGTCTTAGAAAATAATATCAAAAGTGGTCCTCACGTCTGGTGTATCCCTTTAATAATGAGTAATTCTTCATTTGTTTCTAATTTGAAGTGGTTTTGCAATGTTTTTAATGGAGAAAAACTGAGTTGAAAAGTTAGACCGCCCTAGCCGAAGAAGTAGGCTACCGCCCTGTACACACAGTAGGAGTTGGGGTACCGGTAGGCCTATGTTAGGTACCCAACACTTGATTGAAAGTTAGCCTAAACAAAATGACGATTAGTTACTATCAAATGAAACTGGTCGAAAATATCAAACTAAAACAGCTCAAATTTATAAGAAATTACAATAGACCTAGGCCTACCATCTATAAAATTGAGAGGCAGGGCCTAGGATATAGAACAAACACTTTTCAACTGCCCGTCCCGTGCCCATGGTTTTGAATGTGTAGTGTTCACAGCCTGTGTATCAAGACTAGGCCACGGCCGCCTAGATGTATTATTCTTGTGTACCAGTTATTGTAGGTACTGCGACTTGTATGACTTGCAACAGCTGATACACCAACGAACTTTTGACGCCCCACTTCTTCATGCATACTTGCCAGAATGACAGAATCTACGTCTGTAATACTTCTATGTACAATAAAATAGTTCTATATTATTAAACCAGTGTTTTAATTCAATGGAAAACACCACATTGGCGACGAGATGAAACGCCATCATTGGCAATGAACAATAAACGGCGTAATAAGGTAAATGAAAGACATTATCTTTGTTACAAATACTAAGGTACCGGTAGGCGTGGCTGATCGCTGACTATTCAAAATGCCGGAAACGGACAAGACAAACCAGGCAATGGCATTTTCAAGATCGATTGGAAGCATGGGCATTTTCATGTCTAATGAAGAATCTTGGGATACATACATAGATCGTTTGGAAATGTATATGCTATGTAATGCTGTACCAGACACATTACATAAAAGTGTTCTTTTAACTGTTGTGGGTGCTCCAACCTACTCATTATTAAGCAACTTATGTGCACCAGACAAGCCATCGTCAAAAACGTACAAAGACCTAGTTACATTGCTAGCTAAGCACTTAAACCCCAAGCCATCCATGATCTCAGAACGTTACAAATTTCATCGGTGTGTGCAGGATAGTCAAGAATCCATATCTGATTTTGTTGCTCATCTCAGACAGCTATCTGTACATTGCGAGTTTGGAACTACATTATCAAATGTATTACGAGATCGACTGGTTTGTGGACTTTTCAATGATCGTCTTCGAGAACGACTCTTGGAGAAAGGTGATCCAACATTCGAGGAAGCTTTCAAGATAGCTATCGCCTTCGAGTCTGCTCACAAGGATGCCAGTGAGTTAGGACGCGATCGTTCTTCCCATGTCCAGCATATGCAGCGGAAGCCAAGTTCAAAGCCTATATCCAAGCCTATGGAACCTCAAAATCAAGGGTCCAGGGGTAAGCAAGAATAAAAGTGCTATTCGTGTGGTTCTAATACACACAAACTGTTATAAGTTCACTAGTTTTGTCACTTCTAAGGTGTCTGAGCGGGCCGACGAAACGTGGTTTATACTCAGCCCTGTAGATCGTACAGAGACGCGAGTCTAAGCACTGCAAGAAGGCGGTGACTTGTAGTTGGCGACTCGGCCGTACGGGGGGTTGCCCGTCGCGCAGGCGTTCGTAGCATGTAATCCAACACCCCCACTCGACGGACGTCCTTTCGCGCGGGTCGCTGGCTGCAAGCCCTATCTTCTCCCGCAGTGCTGCAAACCTGGGACCCGGCAGCGGCTTCGTTAGTATGTCCGCACGCATGTCTTCCTTCCGTGGGGCAGTATTCCAGGCGGACGGTGCTTGGTCTACGACGTCTCGGATATAGTGGTATCTGAGATCTATATGTTTCACTCGGTTGCCTATTTTCTCAGACGTGGCTAGGTTAATGCACCCCTGGTTGTCCTCGTGCAGTACCGTTGGGTCTTCCTGGGCATGTCCTAGGTCGCTTAGGAGCTGTCGGAGCCATGTAGCCTCTTGGCAAGCTAGAGTGGTGGCCACATACTCTGCTTCGGTTGAGGAGAGGGCTACGCAGTTTTGTTTTCTGCTCAACCAGGATATTGTATGCTTCCTAGTTGAAATATGTAACCGCTCCTCGATTTTCTGTCCATTTGGTCACCTCCCCAGTCTGCGTCGGTGAATCCTGAGAGAACAGTGCCCCCTGAAGCGCTGATCCTTAGTGGGAGAGCGGCGGTGCCTTTAGGTAGCGTATCACTCTCTTTACCGCCGTCCAGTCCATGGCCCTGGGATTTTCGAGTCTCCTACTCAGGATGCTTATGGCGGTGGCGATGTCTGGGCGTGTGACGTTTGCAAGGTACAGGAGTGCCCCCACTGCTTGTCGGTACTCTTTGTTATCGGGTAGTGGGTTTTCCTCTCCGGTTTGGCTCAGGTAGCTGGCGTCCATAGGTGTTGTGCTACACTTGGCACTTGCCATTCCGAACCGTTCGATAATGGTAAGTATCTTTCCGCGTTGGTGTAGCAGCATGTCCCCGTTTGCATCTCTGTCTATTTCAATCCCTAGGTAGTTGTTTGCCTCGCCTAGGTCTTTTGTGGCGAAAGAGCTATTCAGGTCTACATGAAGTTGGTCGAGCTCCTCTTCCGTGGTTGCGCATACTAGCAGGTCATCTACGTAAATGGTGACGTAGGTGTACGTTTGTCCGCTCCTTTTCACGTACAAACAAGCATCAGCTTTGCTTTGTGAGAACCCCAACTTGGTTATTGTATCGTGGGCTTTGGAATTCCAGGTCCTGGCCGATTGCTTTAGACCGTACAAGCTTTATTGAGCTTGCACACCATGTCTTCTTGTCCTGGAATGACGAACCCTTCCGGCTGCTTCATGTACACTTCCTCGGATAGGTTGCCGTTGAGGAATGCAGTCGACACATCCATGTGCCTTATTTTTAGGTCTTTAACAGTGGCTATTGCGAGTAGGGTTCTGATGGTGGCGTATTTGGCCACTGGGGCGAATGTCTCGTCGTAGTCTTCTCCGTACTTCTGAGAGAATCCTTTCGCGACTAACCTGGCTTTGAAGCGTTCTATGTTTCCGCTTGCATTTTCTTTGGCCTTGAAGGTCCACTTGCTTCCGATTGCCTTCTTGTTTTCGGGCAGGGTAGTCAATGACCAAGTGGCGTTGGCCATGAGAGATTCATATTCCTCGTTTGCCGCTTTTGTCCACTCTTCCTTCAGGTCTCCCTTCATTTGGGTCATTTCTCTCCAACTTCCTGGTTCGACGACCTCTTCTCTGGCTAGGTACGATAGTCTCTTGGGAGGAATCCCTTTGCTAGGTCTTGAGGATTTTCTGGTGTCTTCGGAAGCCGGTTCGGCTGTCTCTTGATCATTGTCGCTGGGGTTATCTGCGTGTTCGACGGCGGCTTCCTGGTTCTTTGTGAGATTGAGGTTACCCGAGTCTACGTTCGTTGCTTCTTCCCATTCCGGTCTTTTGCTGATAACTTCGAAGCTGTCTTTCATCCTGGTTTCTGTGAATGTGACGGTTCTGCTGACGATGATTTTCCCGGTAGCTGTGTTTAGTATGCGGTATCCCTTGGCTTCTTCGCTGTATCCAACGAGAGTTCCTTCTTCGGCTCGGGGGTCTAGCTTCGTCCTCTTCTCCTTGGGGATATGGCTGTAGACTTTGCTTCCAAAAACTCGGATGTGGGAGACGTTCGGTTTACTGCCGAACCACAGTTCATACGGAGTTTTCTCAACCGATTTGCTGGGCAAGCGGTTTTGTAGGTAGTTGGCGGTGACTACTGCTTCTCCCCAGTACTTTGTTGGGAGGGACGCGTCGAGTAGCATGCATCTTGCCATTTCTGTAAGGGAGCGGTTCTTCCTTTCGGCTACTCCGTTTTGTTGGTTTGTTGGAGAGAGTACGGTACAGAGAGTTGCAGTTCGATGCCTTCCTCGTCCAGGAACGATTTGACGGCTGCATTTTTGTATTCTCTCCCGTTGTCGCACCTAATCTTCTTAATTTTGGTGTTAAAGATGTTGTTGACTCTTGCCGAGTAAAACTTTCAGCTTGTCCAAAACTTCGTCTTTAGTTCTCAGTAGGTAGACCGTGCAGTATCTGGAGTAGTCGTCAGTCAGTGTCATGATGTACCTCTTTCCGCCAGGGGTTTGGGTATTCATCGGTCCGCACAGGTCAGAGTGGACCAATCCGAGAGGTTTATCTGCCCGTTCCTCGCTTTTCTTCGGGAAAGGCTTTTTGGTTAGCTTACCCTTCACGCATGTAATGCACTTTTCCCGCATGTCGCAGTCACCGAGTGTCATAAACCCGTTGCTAGATTTTCTTTCTTCAGTCTTCTGACGGCGTCGGGGTTTCGGTGTCCCATGCGTCTGTGCCATAGGTGGATGCAGTTCTCATGATTTTCCTCTTGGATAGCAGACTTTGCGCGTTGCCTCGTTTCGTCACTGTCTAGCCAGACTTCGAAGAGTTGCTTTTTCCGGAGGCCTATGGCTAGGGGTTCTCCGGTTTTTGAGACCGTGCACTGATTGCTGTCGAATTTTACTGAGAACCCAAGCTTGGTTAGTGTGGGCACCGATATCAGGCTGCCGTCGAGGCTGGGGATGTACAACACGTTTTTGAGCAGCACGTTCACGGGTCTCCTGGGTGACGGACCCACCTTGCATTTCGAGGAAGCCCTCCCCCACTCCCTCGGACTGCATGAAGCTCCGTTTGCGAGTGAGACGGTGCACGACTTCTCGTCGAGTCTTGAAAAAAATGCCCTGTCATTAGTCATGTGGCATGTTGCTCCCGAGTCAATGAACCATGTGGTTGTTTTCTTGACTTCCTCCGCCTTGAAACATACGTAGCGCGGTTCTTCATCGTCGCTTGATCCGGCCTCGCTTCTTATGGCGCTCTTGACTTTTTCCCTGTTGAACTTTGTTTCTCTCTTGAGGGTCCGGCAGTCCTTCTTTAGGTGACCGGGTTTTGTTGCAGTGGAAGCACTTCATTCTTTCCACTGTCCCGTATTGAGGTCGGTTTTTAATACAGCTTCATTGTATTCGACCCCCAATTCTGTTTCCGTTCTTCGGTTAAACTCGTCCTTGAGCTTGCCGATAACGAATTCGAGTGTTATGTCACCCTCGGGTCTAGCCTCAAGTGCTGTGATTAGCATGCCATAGTTCTCTGGCAGGCTACACAACAGGAGGGCTGCGACGTGGTTTTCCTTGAGCTCTTCGCCCAGTCCCTGAGCTCATTAACTAGCTCAAGTGTTCTGTTGATGTGCTCATCCATACTTTGCTCGTTTTTGAGCCTGAGGCTGTACAGTTTCCTGAGGAGATACAACTTTGAGGTTAAGTTAGACCTTTCGTGCACCTTTCTCAGGGCCAACCACACTGATCGGGCGGACGTTTCATTCCGCACGTGGATCAGCTGGTCGTCGTCGAGAAGTAGGCAAATTGTGGCCCTGGCACGTTGGTCTTTCTTTTTCCATGCTGTATTAGGCTGCGATGGCGTATCTTCCTCAACTGTGTCCCAGAGGTCGTCCTTGCTCAACAGCATTTCTATTTTGAACTTCCACAGCTGGTAATTTTTGTTGTTGAGTTTTGTATGGAGACTTTCCCGTCCGCGGACGACATGGCTAGGCCTTGGGGCTAGGCCTAGGCTAGGCTATAGGTTAGGTTGGTCGCTCACCTGCTTAGGCGCCGACTCTGCTGCGGGATTAGCAGGGTTTTCGCTGAACTGTGCTGGGTGAATGACTTATACACTTTACCTACAGATTTAACTATGAACTAGGCCCATAACCTGTTATAAGTTCACTAGTTTTGTCACTTCTAAGGTGTCTGAGCGGGCCGACGAAACGTGGTTTATACTCAGCCCTGTAGATCGTACAGAGACGCGAGTCTAAGCACTGCAAGAAGGCGGTGACTTGTAGTTGGCGACTCGGCCGTACGGCGGGTTGCCCGTCGCGCAGGCGTTCGTAGCATGTAATCCAACACAAACATTCTAGTTGCAAGTATCGGTCATACACGTGCAATAGATGTAATGTTCAAGGCCATTTGGCCAAAGTGTGCAAATCTGAGGGGAAAGGGGGAAACATCAAATCATCTAGGGGTAGTCACAAATTTATTGATACTAATGAAGAAGATGAACCTACAGCAGAGGTACTAAATTCTGAAACCATGTACACTTTGTTGGCTACGGGTAATCCCAAGGTAGATCGTGTGAAACCTATTGTTCTATCAATGCTTGTTAACGATATACCACTAACCATGGAAATTGATACAGGGGCAGCCATATCTGCTATTTCTAAGAAACAGTATCAATGTTTATTCTCTAATTACACCCTTCATCCAACAGAATTGTTACTGCATTCCTATGTAGGAAAAGAAATACGTCCTGAGGGATATCTGTTAGTAAGTGCACAGTTACAGGGTGAGACTAATCCTAAATGTAAAGGGTTAGAACTCTATGTTATTCCTAGTGGGGACCACCGATAATTTGGTCGTGAGTGGTTATTCAAATTACAGATGCAAAGTGTGCCGTTACAGCATACAATGTCTTCCACCCCAGCACATGGTATTGATCTGCTATGTAAAGAGTTTTCTGAGATATTCAAAGATGAATTAGGTAGTTACAATCAGGGATCAGCTCAGTTGAAACTGAAACCTAATACTAATCCAGTGTTCTGTAAAGCAAGACACTACCTTTTGCTTTAAAACCTAAGGTTGAAGCAGCAATCGATTCATGGGTAAAGTCGGGAGTTTGACACCTATCACGAATAGTGAATGGGCTACTCCTTTAGTAGTTGTACCCAAACCTAATGGTCAAATTCGTTTATGCGGAGATTACAAAGTGACTGTAATCCAGCTTTAATCGTTGATCGGTATCCATTACCAAAGGTAAATGACTTGTTTGCAACATTACAAGGTGCAAAATTGTTCAGCAAGATAGATTTATGGGAAGCGTACATGCAAATAAATTTGGATGAGGAATCCAAGAAGTACTTGACGATAAATACTTTAAAAGAGTTATACACCTTCAATAAATTGCCTTATGGGATAGCCTCCAGTCCAGGTATTTTCCAGCAAATAATGGAAAAGGTAGTTCACGGAATTCCAGGGGTGCTAGTAAGGTTAGACGATATTCTAGTATCCAGTCATACGATGGAAGAACATGAGCAGCGTTTACGCTTAGTTTTCCAACGTTTGAAAGATAACGGGTTCAGAGTAAAAGAAGAAAAATGTAGTTTTGCTCAAACTTCAGTCGCATACTTAGGTCACAGGATCGACGCTGAAGGTATTCATACTACTCCGGATAAAACCAAAGCTATTCATGATGCGCCTATACCGGAATTTAACGTGCCTCAGCTACGTTCAGTGTTAGGCCTTATTAATTTTTATTGGAAATTCATTCCGAATTTAGCATCCATATTGCATCCACTGTACAAACTGTTGCAAAAAGATGTTCCGTTTGTGTTCGATGACGCATGCAAAACAGCATATCAGCAGGTAAAAGATTACATGTCATCTCCCAAAGTTTTAACTCATTACGATGACAAATTGCCTATTAAATAAGTATCCGACGCTAGTCAGTATGGATTAGGAGCGGTATTAAGTCACATCCTACCATCGGGCGAGGAAAAGCCTATTGTGTTCGCATCTCGAACATTATCTGCCGCAGAGAAGCATTACTCTCAATTAAATAAAGAAGCACTCTCTATCTACTGGTCTGTTAAAAAGTTTTACCAATATCTTTATGGTCGTACCTTCATCTTGGAAACTGACCATAAACCACTGACATCAATTTTCCATCCTATGAAAGGTATTCCGCAATGATGACCAGCAGTTTGCAACGTTATGCATTAATTTATCAGGGTTTTCTTACGAACTTAAATTCGTCAAGTTGGAAGATAAAATGAGCTGATGCATTTTCTCGTGTACCATTAAAAACGCTAGATTCACAACCCACCGAGGTAAACGAAGATTCGTATTATCTTAACTTTATAGAACAAGGAAATGTTCCACTTTTTTGTAAGCACATTCAAGCAGCTACAAGTAAAGATCCTTTGCTAATCCAAGTTCAAAAACATCTAATGTTAGGTTGGTCTTACATCAACAAAGACTCAGAGCTAATCCGTTCTATCACGTCAAAATGAATTGACCATCGATCAAGGTTGTTTGCTTTGGGGTCATAGAGTAATAATTCCAAAAACCTTTCAGAAGCAGGTGTTGAATTCGTTGCACGAATCACATCTTAGAATTGTGAAAATTGAAATCAATGTCAAGATCCTATGTATGGCCTAAAATAGATAAAGATATCAAACAAGAAGTAAACAATTGTATTCCATGTATGTCACTACGCCCAAAATCCACAAAAGGCTGTACTCCATCCATGGAATGTAACGAAACTGTTTGAACGGATTCATGTAGATTTTCTAGGTCCATTTAATTCTAAAATGTTCCTCATAGTAATTGATTCATTTTCTAAGTGGATTGAAATTTTTCCAGTACCTTCAACAGCAGCATGTGCATGTCATACCATACCAATTTTACGATCCATGTTTGCCAGGTTCGGAATCCCAATTTTCTGTGTATCTGACAATGGACCGCCATTCACGTCAGTAGAATTTGTAAGGTTTATGACAAATAATGGTATTAAACATATACTGTCAGCGCCTCATCATGCAGCCAGTAATGGGCTAGCAGAAAATGCTGTGAAAACTTTCAAAACTAAATTGAAAATAGCCTATGCAAAACCAAGACATCTCTATCATGATGAACAGGTTTTTGCTAGACTATCGTAACACCAATCATGCTACTAGGCTACTGGAGAATCTCCAGCAAAGTTATTCTTAGGTCGAAACTTAAGAACCAGATAAGATTTGTTGCGCCCTGACATAGAAACAAAATGCAAGGTCCAACAAGTGAAACAAACTAAAAACTTTAAAGGTTCACCAACGGACTTTTGACGCCCCACTTCTTCATGCATACTTGCCAGAATGACATCTACGTACCTGTAATACTTCTATGTACAATAAAATAGTTCTATATTATTAAACCAGTGTTTTAATTCAATGGAAAACACCACAGAATGGGCGGGCAGTGAAGCGGCCGCATTCATCGTAGAGTTTGTCGGTAGCGAAGCTCAGTAGGCATCCAACTACGTCACGAATGGTGACGTCACCACTGTACGTTTTATATAATTTATTGCTCAAAACTTGTTCTAATATTGAATATTCTTTGATTTTTTTTTCTAAATTCCTAAAATAATTTAAGGCTTAACATAGCCTAGGCCTAGGCGGGCCTATGTTACGGACAACTAGTAGGCCTAGGCTAGGCATGTATTGAACAGAGCTCGGAATCGGTTTAGCCAAAACGATTCAGGCTAAAACGGTTTTAACAAGAAGTGTATATCAGTAAATTTCAAACCGATTCGACGGAAACAGTTTTGAGATTTTGTAACACGGCAACCATTTTGGAAAACAAATTTCTTGGTTAAAAGTGACATTTATAAATGTTTATCTTCAAGACAATATGATTGCATCCGTACAAAACTTTAAAAAGTATAGATAATGGTGTAAGGGTATGTTTTTAACTTCGGAAGTTAGATAGGAAGTCGAATTAAAGTCAATATTTGAATTCTGAGATTGACATATCGCGTTGTCATGGCCTTGTTATTTCCCTTGAATCGGTTTGACGTGTAGGCCTATATCAATCGATTCGAGTTTGCCATATCACTTTCCGAAGTGGTTTGGAACTAAAGTGTTTTTGGCAAAAACCAACAGGTATATCAACAACTTCAAACCGATTCCGCCTGAATCGATTTGCCCAAACCGATTCAGAGCTCTGTGATATAGGCCTAGGCCCCTACGTAGTCAATGGTTGCGTTCCGTAGAAGCGACCGGTCGACCACACTGGTCGTCGATAGGTCGTGACGTCACCCGTGGTTAGTGATGGCCCGCTGAAAATTTTCAATTCAATGAAAATTTTCAACAGTTGTTGAAAATTTGAAAATAAAATAAAAAATTATTGTGTTTAATTCTGACAGCATGCACTTTGTTTGCATAAAGTATTTCAGTGTTATAATGGCCCTAGCTCCATTTGTTCTCATTGTGTGATTTTTTAGACCTTAAAACTTCAATTAGTTTTATGTCAGCCCTATCTATGTTTTACATATTACAATTCATCACTTAATTACAATAACATCTATGTAGGTATCAAATATCAATATCATCACGCTTATTATTTCACTTTTATTTTGTAGGTCTACTAGGCCTAGGCCTACTATAGCTACTTTGAGTGTGAACCAAATTAATTTCAGGCTGCCTAGAGGCCTGCAGCTTGCTGAGAAATGATTTAATAGTATCATCAAAAATAGGACTATTTCTTTTAAATAATGACAACAGTAGGTATACTTAATAAAATGATTCATGAATCATAATATTTTATACTTTGGGCAAGTATAAAACGTCAAATCTCCATCTCAATATGTTTATCGTAAGAGTAAAAAATAAAAATATAACTAGCCAACTGTAGGCTACCTAGTCTAGTCCTAGTCTCCTAGAAACTTAAATAGCCTACAATCTCTTATTCATATTAATTTAGACTATTGAGCACTCGATACACAGGAAATTCTCTTATAGCAATAGGTATCAGTAGCCCTACACCAAGAGTGTTGATTTGTTTTTAAATCGTGAAGTATGGAGAAACATGTTCCCTAGAAGATATTTCACTAGAAAGCAGCATAGGGCCTAGTCGAGTAAGAAATCTTGTAGCCTAAGTACGATAGGAAGCAGCATTCATTGTTGACCGGAAACAAATATTTTTACGTATGCCGATTACCGTCAGTCCCGTCACTTGGCAGTAGAAATAAAAAATATCAGGCTACTGACTTCCAGTGAGTGATCTTCCATGTACGTATCGAGCGCATTAGTCAACCTATTCCCCCATAACTCCTACAGGGCCCTATTCAGAAACTTCAAGGGTTCAACTCTGTCACGGGACCGACTCTGTTGTTGTTGGTCGAGGTCGAAAGGTATGATTTACATGGCAGTGGATGATCAAATGTGAACAAATGATTCGCAGTCAGTTGTAAAATATTCGAAAGACATAGATGTGTGTATTATTTCCAATCGGGAGAAATTGGATTTAAATGGTATAATTTTCATGAAAAAAGGGAACGGCACGGGACTTTTGGGGGTAGGCCCTTACTAGAGGTTGGTTTTCTTTGAGCATACTATTGTTATTCGTTTGAGAAAGTTAATAATCTGGTTGTGTTTACGTGTAGGCCAAGGCTTATCATCCACCATTTTATACAAATATAACCAAGTGGGACTCGGTTGTCACGGATTATATCGCAAGATATCGACCTCAACTGGGTCGATCACTTACAACCGAGTCGATTACGGTAGAAAAACGCCTGGGTCCAACTCCGTCAGAGTTATAGAATCACAGTCCAGTCATCCTACTCCTACGGCCTCCGCCTACTTCCCATGTAAATAAATGCCTACAGATTGTGAAATTTTGAAAGTAAGTCCAGGAAACGGTGAATAGGCTAAAATATGATATTGACCCATGAACAAATTTTTTTTTTTTGAAAATTTTTCAATGAATTGAAAATTTTCATTGAAAATTTAAAAAAAAAAAAAAATCATGAAAATTGCCATCATTACCCGTGGTTGGTCGCTTTGGTCACGACCTACAACGGAACACTTTCGAACTAGAAACGTTCGAATTTTGCCAGCGGGAAAATGGTCTATGAAAGTGCAAGAGATGCTGCTATTATAATTGTGACAAATACACTGCAGGCAATGTGTATGCTCTAGGCCCAATAAATATTTGATGCACATGCCCTCTAGGCCCTAGGCGAGGGCTTTTAGAACAACCTCGACTAGCTTAGTCCTAGGCCTACTAGCCCTAGTAAACAAGTAGGGCCTACAGAAGAAATACGAAACCCTAAGCCTACCTCCACATATTTAGGCTCCACATGCTCTCTAAGCATTCTAAACGAGACTTACAGCTCAAACAGTTAACTATAGGCCTACGTATGACGGAGTAAACAGCAAAATACACATCAGCAGACATATATTTCAAAAATGGCGCCATACTTCAATGAAACGACCACTACGCCCAGCTCAAAACGTTGGGCGTGTTGGTCGCACCACAGGCAACCGGGAACATTAACGGGACGCTCGGCAATGGCTAAGTGGTCGCCCAATGTGATTTACGGAACGTTATAATCGAAGGGCCGGCGACCGGCCTTCGCTTTACGGAACGCAACCAAATGTACGCCTAGCCTTTAGGTCCCTAGGCTCGTAGTTTTAAGGCCCGGGGGCACAATTGCCCGGGAACGATAATGTTACCTTAACGATAACGGGAAAAAGTTTATCACACTTTAACTTACACACATGCACAATAAAGCTTCCCGTTGCCGGTCTTTCCCGTATCCCGGCAACGACAAACGGGAACATCACCAAGTTTAACTTCCCCTAAGTTCCCGTCAGTACCTTACCGGAACCCAAACAGAATCAAGATGTCCACGCCTGTTAAAAGTGTACAATAAATGTATCAGCTGGTAGGTATTTCAGAAAAGGCTTTTTGGTGTATGTTTTTACCATAGACTCCTATATAAAATTTTCCAGGTGTAGGCCCACCAAATATGCACAACAAATTAATAAAAAATTGCATGTTAACCAACGTCACATTTATTTCTTACCGTCCGCTTCACGGGCTATTTTGCATCGAAGACCTTAACGTTATCGTCTTTTCCCCGTTCTCGTTCTCGTTCCCGTTCTCATTACCGGGCAATTGTGCATCGGCCTTTATACGAAAATCCCTTAAAGGGCCCAGCTAGGCCTAGATCTAAGACCTACACATTAAGACAAAGCCAGTGCGCTGCAAGACCTTGTGTAGGCTATTTAATTCCCTTTTAAAATAGGTCAAGAGATAGGGCTAGGCCTAGGCCTAGCCCCAATAAGCCGGGAGGTTAAAGATCGGCATATAAGGGAGTGGTTAGACCTGTCCTGGAGTATGGGGCGGCGCATGGGATCCGTATAAAGTTTTGGGGGGGGTTTTGGAAGTAGAGAAAGTCCAACGTAGGGCGGCAAGAAGGGGTTACGGGAAAGGTTAGGGAGGTGGGGGTTGGAAGAGGATGATAAGGGGAATGTAGAGAGAGTATATGACAGTGCCTGCAATGTTAGGAGAGTTTTGGGGTGGGAGTCATTAGAGGGAAGAAGAAGGGAGGTTAGGTTGTGCAATATGTACAAAGGGGGGGCTAGGGGAAGTAGGGGTGGGGGACTCCGCAATAGGACAGAGGGGCTTACAGGGAAGGGGGGATTCATTCATGGAAGTTCCAGCGTCAATAGTAAGAACGGATCTGGGTCGGTAGGTTTTCATGAAAGGACTGTTAGGGAAAGGAATGACTTGCCGGGGGATATTGCAGGTAGTGGGTCTTTAAGGGGAATTTAGATCATTTTTGGGGGGGACAGTAATTAGGTCTGGGGGGAGTGAGTGGTTGCCACCGGGCGGAAGGGCCCATTTGCAACCGTTAAGCAATGTTATGTTATTTATGAAACCATAACCTCACCTCTTGTTGTTTTAAATGTAGGCCTAGGGTCTAGGCCCCAGCCTAGGCACAGTCCTTCTAGACCTACACTTATGATAAACTCCCAGGTTCTAGCCTTTCTATTGTGTTTTATTATACAAACCTTTGTATAGCCTAATTCAAAGGGAAGCCTTTGAGTCACTTGAGAAATCACAAACACCCAAACTTTCCGAAACAAACAAGACATGCGAAAGTCGGACCACGTTGAAGTTAGCAGGCGCATCCTCAGTCGCGGACACTTCCAAAAGCACCGCTACGCAGGGATCCAACCATGGGAAAAAAAACCCCCCAAAATGTAAAAGTTCTAATTACAGTGTTTTCGGGGTTTTGGTATGCCGGGGATGCTTTTTTATGAGTTTTAGAACATAATTTTGGGGCCAAAAAAGAAAATCCCCCCAAAAACTGAGAGTAAATAAAAAAATAAACTATTTTTTTAAATAAAAATTAAAATAAGGGACGTACCGATACAAATATTTTAAATAGGGTTTTGAGGGGTAATTAAAAAAAATAATGGAATTGTTAAAAATTTGAGTGAAGAAAAACGAAATTTAAACAATAAATTTGTATTGAAAATTTAATTTTAAATTTTACGAAATTCTCTAAAAAAATTAACTACATGCAATAAACATGGAATTTGCAGCATTGCAGACCCAAACGGGGCCCTACATCTTCAAATTATGGCCCGTACTTAAAAAATGCAAAAGGGCTTTTAAAACATTAAAGAACATGGTTTTTTTTTATTTATTTTTTACTTTATCATTTCCCCTGTTAAACAGCCCCCAAAAAACAAAAAACCCAAATCATAATTGAAGTTGCTAATAATTTTTCAAATAAATTTAAAAAATTTACCCATATCATGGAAAAAACACGCTGCAGATGGCATAAAAATCAGTTAAAATGAAGCTGTCTTAAATAATAGGGGACAGCGAAAAAAAAAAAAACAAGTAAAAATTAGGAACTGCCCAATTTAATTAAAAAATTTAAATTTTTTTAAATTTTACCTATATCAATTTAAATGCACGAATGCAGATGGGATGGAAAAATAGTTAACTGAGGCTGTCTCCAAAAAATTTGGTACAGCGAAAAAAAAAATACAAGTCATAATTAGGACTGCTAAAATTTAAATTTAAAATTTAATTTTTTAAATTTTAAAAATATCTATGAACTGCCGAATGCAGATGGCATGAAAAAATAGTTAACTGAGGCTGTCTCCCAAAAAATAGGAAAGCGAAATAAAAAATACAAATCCATAATTAAAAACTGCTTTTTTAATTAAAATTTTTTTTAAAATTTTAAACCCATATCTAAAGAACTGCACGAATGCGGGTTTGGGATGAAAAATAGTTAAATGAGGCTGTTCCAAAAAAATTTGGTACAGCGAAAAATTAAAAAAATTTAAATCCCTAATTAGGGAAAATGCCCAATTATTTAAAATTATTTTTTTTAAATTTTACTAATCTATGAACTGCACGAATGCAGATTTGGGATGGGCATCAGTTTAAATGTAGCGGTCTCTAAATTTTTAAAGGTTTCAGCGAAATAAAAAAACAATCATAATAAGGGAAAAACTTAAATTTTAAATTTAAAATTTTTTTTAAATTTTACCTATAAACTATGAATGCACGAATGCAGATGGCATGACATCTAGTTAACTAAGGCTGTCTCCAAAAAATAGGTACAGCGAAATAAAAAATACAACTCATAATATGAACTGGGTAATTTAAATTAAAAATTTAATTTAAAAAAATTTTCCCATATCAATGAACTGCAAAGAATGCAGATGGGTGAATCTAGGTTTTTGTAAAAATTTTCTAAATAATAGATACAGCGAAATCAAAAAAAAACAAGTCACAAATTTGGGGAAATGCTTTAAAAATTAAAATTTTTTAAATTAATTGTACCAAAATTATGAAATGCACGAATGCGATGGCATGACATCTAGTTAAAAATAAGGGGTATCTCTAAAAAATTTGGTACAGCGAAATAAAAAAATTTCAAGTCCCTAATTAGGAAAATGCTAATTAATTAAAAAAATTTAAAAAATTAAAATTAACCCTATCTATGAATGCACAATGGGAATGGGGATGACATCAAGTTAAAATGAAACGGGCTTAAAAAAATAGGGACACGAATAAAAAAAAACCCAAATCATAATTTGGAACTGTAATTAATTAAAACTAATTAAAAAATTTAACCATATTTTTAAACTGCACGAATGCAGATGGGATGAAAAAATAGTTAACTAAGGGTGTCTCTAAATAATAGGGAAAAGGAAAAAAAAAAATAAAGTTCATAATTAGGAAATGCTAATTAATTAAAAATAATTAAAATAAATTTTAAACCCTTTTCTATAAAGCCGAATGCAGATGGCAGACATTTTAGTTTTAAATAAGGCTATCTCTAAATAATAGGTACAACCCCCAAATAAAAAAAAACCGTCATAATTTGGGAAAAAGTTAAATTTAAATTTAAAAAAATTAAATAAAATTTTAAACCCTATCTATGAACTGCACGAATGCAGATGGGATGACATTAGTTGACTGTAGCGGGCCCCTAAAAAATAGGTTTCAGCGAAATAAAAATACAATTATAATTAGGAAAAATTCTAAAATTTAAATTAAAAAATAAATTTAAATTAAATTTTAAACCCCTATCTATTTAAATGCCCCGAATGCGATGGGATGACTCTAGTTGACTGTGGGGGGTCTCTAAATAAAGGTCAGCGAAAATTTAAAAAAAAAAAAGTCAAAAATTAGAAACTGCCCCAATTAATTAAAACTAAATTTAAAAAATTTTCCCATATCTATGAACTGCCCGAAGCAGATGGCAGACATCAAGTTTTCAAGGGGGTTCTCTAATAATAGGTACAGCGAAATAAAAAAAACAAGTAAAAAATTAGGAAAAAAATTAAATTTAAAACTAATTAAATTTTTTTTTCCCAAAATCTATGAACTGCCCCGAATTGTAGATGGCATGACAATTTTAGTTGACTGTACGGTCTCTAAAAAAAGGTAAAAGCGAAATAAAAAAAAAAGTCATAATTTGGAAATGCTAAATTTAAAATTTAAAAATTTAAATTTAAAAATTTAACCCCTATCTATGAAATGACGAATGCAGATGGCAACATTAGTTGACTGTAGCGGTCTCTTAAAAAAATAGGTACCCGGAAATAAAAAATACAAGCATAATTAGGAAATGCTAATTAAATTTAAAAATAATTAAAATTTTTTTACCCAATCTATGAAATGCAAGAATGCAGATGGCAGGCACTATTTACTGTAGGGGTCTCTAAATATGGTACAGCGAAAAAAAAAATAAAAGTAAAAATTTAGAACTGCTATTAAATTAAAAAAAAATTTAAATAATTTAACCCATATCTAGAACTGCACGAATGCAGGGCATGACATCAGTAACTAAGGTTTTTCCTCTAATAACCCTAAACTCGTTGCATGGCGGCGATCTAAAAACCCTGGGGGCAGCCCCGGGAAACATACACATTAAAGTGGCCTTCTAACTCCCACGACTCGTAAAAACACTAAATAACAGCCAAACTCCCCGTAAATTTTTACAAAAATACATAATAGTTAAACAAAAAATACTCTTAAGTGTCCAAACCCATATAGGTTTTCGTCCATGTGCTTAACGTCGTCCTAACCTAAATATCGGACCACCCCCCACTTGACAGTGCTGCCAACTCCGCCAGTGGGACTCACTTTTCAGTCCAGGGGCCTTGGGGGGGCCAGTAGGACTCCTTTTCTACCCCCAGGGGCCCTTTGCGCAGTTAACCCACTTTTCTGGTCTCACCGGCATCGCATAAACAAGAAAAAATGACGGGGAAAAACAAAGGGGCAAAAAATTGAAGCAAAAATACAAAAGTTTGACAACAAGTAAACGTTTCCCCTAGATAATTTTTTTTTGGGGCATTAATTGCAAACACCCAATCAAAGCCTGATAAACCCCTCCAGAAATACCCGGGAACGAGACTCCTTCTAGCCCCCACCTGGCTAACAAACAAGGAACAGTCCGTAGTTTCAAATCTAGAAAAACGTAAAAACGAACTTTTATGAAATAAGATCCGAGGGAAAAACCCCGAATCGAAAGGTGGATGACAAGAAGCCAAAAAACGACTCCCCGAAAAATCGGAAAAAGAAATTTTCCCGCTCGTTCACGGTCCCGAGAGGGGGAAAGAAATCCCTCTGACCGTGAAAAAAGTACCAATTTAAAAATTTGTCTCACCATAAGTGATACGACTTTTAAGTTCACCGCTGGGGGCCCCAAGAAAAGTCGATGCAGAAAGGCCCATCTAATAAAGTTCCTCTCCTATCGTGTACAGAGGAAAATTTGGAGGGTAAAAAAACCCCCGAGACTCCGGCCTACTCATCAGGAGTCGTTAACCTGAAAAAAATGGAACTGTTCAGAGCGGTCCAGAAAAAATTTGGACCCAGGGGTGCTGGACCCAGGACGGAAAAATAATCGCCATAAAAAAAAGACAAACGACTGCGCATCTGCAAGGGGCCGACCGGACCAGCTGATTCGTGGTGTCACGAACCAGGTACCGATACCCAAAAAACCAAAAACCACGCCTGATAAAAAATAGCCCCCCCAGCAACCAACCCTCCCCCGACTAAAAAAAACCCAATACCTAAATACGAACTTTTCACAAAAAAAGCATCATTTCCCACCAAAACCCCCCCCCCCCCCACCCTAATAAACCCCGCCATAAGTCACTTAACTTGATTCATGTGTGAATACTGAATTTTTAAATAACTTTTAACTCATACTGACCCTATACTTCTTATTTGAAAAAATTTAATTATTTAAATTTTATACAAGTATCAACATAGATGTAAAAAAAACTGATTGACAATAGACTGTAGTAATAGAATAAATAAAAAAAATTATTAAAATAATGACCATTTGATTGAAGACTCCCCCACAATATAATTTTGACTTCATTTTAGCCCAATGTAAACACTCCTCGTCACTTGTAAAAACCCCCAGTCAGCTGGGAAAAATATACAAACTATGAGGGCTTACAATGTTCCATGTTAATAAGGGGGAATATTCCCACTTTGACGAGCAAACAGCAATTCCAGGCGCTGGTACACCCTTTTGATTTTATTGTTCAAAGGGAAACACACTACGATCGGACACCTCCCAAATAAAACTGAATGGATAAAAACCAAAACTTTACAAACAAAATCCCCTCGCTGATGGAGTAACAATCCTAAGTAGGAACAATTCAATTTTCCATAGAATCCACAAAAGAAAATCATTCACTCAAGCAAATGGAATTCACCAAAGGGTTTCGAAAAATAATTTAAACTTACGCATTTTAGAAATATACGATCCCCCTCGGAAAAACAAAAACTATTCATTGACGAATTGTGAAATGAAACCAAACAAAGGGCTGGAGACCAAAAATTATAATCGGGGACATAAATAAAAACACCCTCGAACCCGGGCACTTACAATGATTTTTTTTTAAAATATGCTTCACTCCCGGGGCTTTGCCCAAATCTCACTGACCCTACTCGGAAACTTCGTGACTACACAGCATAGACCATTTTTTTCTCACCGAAGGAGAAAAAAATCGAACCCGAAGTGCAATCCTCCGCACAACAATACAGCCCATTATGCAACTGCTAATTTTTAAAAACACAAAAATTAAATCAAAACCCAAAAAGAAAATGCGAAAAAACCCGAAAAAGAATAAAATTTAAAAAAAAACAAATTATCCTCCTAAGGCAAACCTTGCTTAGAGTGGGGGTTAAAAGTACTAACGACAAAAACCCTGATACGCTGCAAACCTTTTTCCCAATTCTACAACCCAAACGATAACCCACAAAACCGTAAATACCAACTAGTGCAAATTTTTAAAATCAAGCCAGGGAAAAACCAATGGAATCATTAAATCCTAAAAACCCGGGGACAATTGCATCGAAAAGTATTACTAAATCCTAAAAAATACCCTGATAACGCCCATTAAAAAAGATACCGAAATCATCTTAACCTCTTAATAAAAAAAAAAAAATGACTACATAGAGACAACTTAATGAAAGCAAGGGTGACAAAAAAACTCGGGCAAATCAAAAAATAAATCACCATAAAAACACAAAACCGCTAGCTTTACTAATATCCCCCCCGGAAGACCGGACAACATCTGACGACAAAAGACAACCCTCGAGAAATGCGCCCCCTTTATAATTACTTAGTGATATAGGAAAAAAAATGGCTGCCATAATACAAAAAAAAAACCTCCCGATGTCGAGGGTAAGAAAATCCCAGAACCCAAAAATCTAATTTTCGTCCTGTCAAAATGAAAAAATAATGCGTATATAGTAGAAATGTTTCCGGGCGACTGCGACGGGCCTAAAACCATTTTACACAAAGACCAAAAAACCCAAAAAGGCTTGATAAAAATCACTTGTGCACTAATAACAAAAACTTCGAAAAGGGAAACTCCCAAAATATTCAAAATTGCACACATAAAACCGATTTACAAAAAAATAAAAAATCGCTAACTAGTAACTACAACCATCTCCCCACTAACAACTTTTCAAAATTACATGAAAGTGCATAAAAACAAAAATTAAATCATTCCTCGAACTAATAAACTACTTTTCTCCCATCAATAGGGTTCCGGTCCAACAAAAGCACTGACGACGCCCCACTAGCACTGCTCTGAAATTTATAATCAAATTTACGAGAATAAAAGCCCCTAGCCATATTTTTTGGACCTAGCGAAGCTTTTACACCATATCGCCCCACTCTTATTTATAAAATAGACAAAAATGGGGTCCGAGGCATTAGCCTAACTTGATCAAAACTACATACAAACGACAAATTTGCAAAAAATTAATAACTCAATAGTAAACCAAAAGTAATTAAAAATGGAGTGCCGCAAGGGGCCCTCCTCGACCCTATTATTCTTGATCTTTATAAAAAACCTATGTTTCCCCTTTAAGAAACGTAAAAAAACACCTTTGCCATGACACAGTCCCTTTTTTCTCCTCCAAATCTTTGGGTCAATGTCCACTTGCTGGGAGAGAAGGGGTCGCAAAATTCTCCATGGCTTAATAAAAATCTACTAACCCCTCCCAAAAAAAAAAGACTACATACATAAATTTTTCACCTCGGCCCCCCCCTGACCTGTAGACTTAACTGAAAATCCACGATAGTGACTGTAAATCAACAATCAACAATGCCTGCCAAACTAGCAAAGGCAACTTCAACTAGGGATCTAGGAATTCAAATCGACCCCATCTCGGTGGGAAAGAACCATACAAATTTAAATTTTTAGAAGGTCCTTACACCATGACGAACCTGTACATCTCAGGGAAAATTTTGCTTCGAAAAATTGAAAATTGTTTCTTTGCTTTAATACAATCCATCCTCCGTATGGAATTATCGGATGGGGGGGGGTACATATGACACACACATACAACAATTAATGTCTCTTCAAAAAACCCGTTCTAAAAATTATTTTTAAAATTGATCGGGATCACCCACCAAAAACTTAACGTAAAAACTAAATCCTAGAAAATTTGAAAAATTTTATGTACTCTCTCTGCTTCGCAGTAGCATACAAAAAAGTTCTATACCCCCAGACCCCCCCAAAAATATAAGAGTCCTCCTCGAGAAGTAATAAAAAATATTTATCATGGGGGAAAAAAAGGAAATTTAACAAAAACATGCCACATTTCTAGGACCAAACTAACAACATCTTACCAAAATTTAAAAACCCAAAAATAAAGTCAAAGGACATTTCAACCTCCACTCAAAAAAATGGCTCCTTACCCAAATCAATAAGCTACATAAACCAATGTTATAAAAGTAAAACATTTTACAAAGTCACATAATAAAACGTGGACTATAAACCTCGTTAACTGCTGAAAAAGAATGCTGTTTCAAAAACCTCAAAACCTGAACCCATAAGTTAGAGGGAATATTTAAATTAATTTTTAAATTTTTACATCATTTTTTTATAAGGAAATAACTTATTTTTTCAATGTTCCTAAGCATGATATCTTAAAGCCTAAACCTTTTTCACTATAATCTTCCTGCTTTTACCTACCTTAAAAGGTTGTATATATAGGTATTAAAGTACAATAATTGTACATTTTGATAGAACATTGTTTTGGATGTTTGGTAATAGCCCCCTAAAAGATTTTTTAATAAATTTATAACCATATTTCACTGTTTTTTAGGTTTTTAAAATTTATCAATGATCAAATTTTCTTAGTTTTAATTAAGTTTTTTTTTTTAAAATTGTTATGTTAATTCAAGGGACCTGTCTATTTTTGCTAGACAGAAATGGGTAAAGTATACCCGCTACAAAATATTTTACCCCCATGCATTTTCTTTTTTTGGGTGGCAGTACACTATTTATTCCCAAAGCATGCATACTATTCGTACGCCCTAATTTATGTCCAATTTTATTTTATTTTATTTTATTGCTAAAGATCGTATTAGTTTCCCAAATATGTCATTAAACCTTTGTATGTTTCACAATGAAAAAAAGTATGCTCCGCCTCAAAATTTACCTTATTGGACATACAAAAATAAAAAAGTAACAACCATGTATACAAAAAATTGGAAAAATAAAAGATCAATCAATCAAAAAATAGGTACAAGGGAAAAAAAAAATACAAGTCATAATTAGGAAATGCTAATTAATTAAAACTAATTAATTTTTTTTACCCATATCAGAACTGCACGAGCAGATGGCAGACTCTATTGACTGTACGGTCTCTAAAAAAATAGGTACAGCGAAATAAAAATACATCTAAATTTGGAACGCTAATTAATTAAAATTAATTTAAAAAAATTTACCCATATCAAAAACTCACGAATGCAATGGCAAAGACATCTAGTTGTTGTAGCGTCTTAAAAATTTTGATACAGGAAATCAAAAAAAAAGTCACAAATTTGGAAATGCTAATTAAATTAAAATTATTAATTAATTGACCAATTCTATGAACTTCACGAATGCAGATCATAAAAATCTATTAACTAAAACTTCTCTAAAAAATTTGGGACAGCGAAATAAAAAAAACAAATCTAATTTGAAATGCTAATTATTTTAAAAATTAATAAAATTTAAAATTACCATATCTATGAACTGCACGAATCAGATGCATGACTCAAGTTAAATGTAGCGGTCTCTAAAAAATAGGTACACGAAAAAAAATCAAGTCATAATTAGGAAATGCTAATTAATTAAAAACAATTAAATATTTAACCTATATCTATGAACTGCACGAATGCAGATGGCGAAAAAATATTAACTGAGGGTGTCCCAAAAAAAAGTCCGAAATAAAAATAAGTCAAAATTAGGAACTGCTAATTTAAATTAAAAATATTAAATATTTAACCCTATCTATGAACTGACGAATGCGATGAATGAAAACTATTTAAATGTAGCGGTCTCTAAATAAAAGGTACAGCGAAATAAAAAATACAAGTCATAATTTAAAAATGCAATTAATTAAAACTAATTAATAATTTTACCCATATCTATGAAATGCCGAAAGCAGATGCTGACATCAAGTTATCAAGGGGTATCTCTAAAAATAGGTAAAAGCGAAATAAAAAAAACAAACAAATTAGGAAATGCTATTATTAAAACTAATTAAATAATTTAACCCCTATCTTGAAATGCACAATGCAGATGGCATGACATCTGCTTCGTGCATTCATAGATATGGGTTAAATTATTTTAAATTTGTTTTAAATTAATTTCAGTTCCTATTTTGACTTGATTTTTTATTTCGCTGTCCTATTATTTAGAGACGCCTTGTTAACTAGTTTTCATGCCATCTGCTTCTGCATTCATAGATATGGGTAAAATTATTTAATTAGTTTTTTAATAAATTTGCAGTTCCTAATTATGATTGTATTTTTTTTTTGCTGTATCTTTTTTTTAGAGACGTCATCCCCTAGATGTCTGCCCCCTCTTCGTGCGTTCATAGATATGGGTTAAATTTTTATTTGTTTTAAATTATTGCATTCCCAAATTTTGACTTTTATTTTTTTATTTTGCTGTACCTATTATTTTGAGTTAGCCTTTTCCAAATAATTAGCCTCTGCATTCGTGCAGTTCTAGATATGGGTTAAAATTTTTAATTAGTTTTAAATTTCTTAGCAGTTCCTAATTATACTGTATTTTTTTTTTTTCGCTGTACCATTTTTAAGACCGCTACAGTCAAATAGATTCATGCCTCTGCATTCTGCATTCATGATATGGGGTTAAATTTTTTAATTAGTTTTTAATTATTTTCATTTTCCCCAATTAGACTTGTATTTTTTATTTCGCTGTACCTATTATTTGAGACCGCTACATCAAATAGATGTCATGCCTCTGCATTCGGCGTTCATAGATATGGGTAAGAAATTTTAATTAAATTTTAATTTAAATTTGCAGTTCCCAATTATGCTTGTATTTTTTATTTCGCTGTACCATTTTTTAGAGTAGCCCTTGAACTTATTCATGCCTTGCATTCGTGCTGTTCTTAGTATGGTAAATTATTTAATAGTTTTAATTAATTAGCAGTTTCCCAATTATATTGTTTTTTTTTTTCGCTGTACCTATTATTTGAGATACCTTATTAACTTGATGTCTGCCATCTGCTTGTGCAGTTTTAGATTGGTTAAATTATTTAATTAGTTTTAAATTTAAATTTGCAATTCCTAATTTTGACTTGTATTTTTTTTTTCGCTTACCTATTATTTAGGATGCTTAGTTAAACTTTGTCATGCCTCTGCATTCGTGCGTTCATAGATATGGTTAAATTATTTTTTAGTTTTAATTATTACAGTTCCCCAATTTTGACTTGTATTTTTATTTCGCGTTTTTTTTTTTAGGCCGCTACGTCCTAATGTCATGCCATCGCATTCGTGCAGTTTTTAAGATTGGGTTAATTATTTAAATTTGTTTTAATTAATTTGTTTTTCCAAATTTGACTTTTATTTTTTATTTTCTGTACCTATTATTTGAGATAGCCTTATCAACTAGATGCATGCCATTGCATTCGTGCAGTTATAATATGGGTTAAATTATTTATTATTTTAAATTAATTAGCTTTCCCCAATTTGACTTGTATTTTTTATTTCGCTTCACCTATTATTTAGAACAGCCTTGTTAAATAGTTTTTATTCTTCTGCATTCGTGCAGTCATAGATATGGGTTAAAAATTTAATTAGTTTTTTAATTTAAATTGGCATTCCTAATTATGATTTTTATTTTTTATTTTGCTGTACCCATTATTTGAGACCGCTAAGTCAACTAGATGTCTGCCATCTGCATTCGTGCGTTCATAGAATTTGGGTTAAATTTTTTTAATTAGTTTTAAATTTAATTTCAGTTCCTAATTTTTTCTTGTATTTTTTTTTTCGCTTCCCTTTTTTTAGGACCGCTACAGTCAACTAGATGTCATCTCGCATTGTGCAGTTCTATAAGGGAAAATTTTTAAATTTGTTTTTTAATTAAAAAAGCAGTTTTTTAATTAGCTTGTATTTTTTATTTCGCTTACCTATTATTTAGAGACCGCTCAGTCAACTAGATGTCATGCCATCTGCATTCGTGCAGTTTATAGATTGGGTTAATTATTTAATTATTTTTTAAATTAAATTGCTTCCTAATTATGACTTGTATTTTTTATTTCGCTGTACCCATTTTTTAAAGACAGCCTTAGTTAACTATTGTCTGCCCTCTGCATTCGTGCAGTTCATAGATAGTTTAAAAATTTTTAAAAGTTTTTTAAATTTAAATTTGCAGTTCTTAATTATGACATGATTTTTTAATTTGCTTACCTATTATTTGGAGACAGCCTCATTAACTAGTGTTCATGCATCTGCATTCGTGCAATTCTATATTGGGTTAAATTATTTAATTTTTTTAATTAAATTTCATTTTTCCCAATTATGACTTGTATTTTTTATTTCGCTGTACCTATTTTAAGAGATAGCTTTAGTTTTCCTAGTTTTCTGCCATCTGCTTCTGCGTTCATAATATGGGTAAAAAAATTTTAAATTTGTTTTTTTAATTTAAATTGCATTCTAATTTTTACTTGTATTTTTTTTTTTCCTGTACCTTTATTTAAAACAGCCTTGTTAACTAGTTTTCATGCCATCTGCATTCGTGCAGTTCATAGATTGGGTAAAAATTTTTAATTAATTTTAATTAATTAGGTTCCTAAATTTTGCTTGTATTTTTTTTGTTATCTTTTTTTAGAGCCGCTACAGTCAACTAGATGTCATGCCATCTGCATTCGTGCGTTCATAGATATGGGTAAATTATTTTTTGTTTTAATTAAATTTCAGTTCTAAATTTTGACTTGTATTTTTTATTTCGGTACCCATTATTTTTGAGACCGCTACAGTCAAATAGATTCGCCATCTCATTCGGCAGTTTTTAGATATGGGTAAGAAATTTTAATTATTTTTTATTAAATTTGCATTCCCAATTATACTTTATTTTTTATTTCGCTGTACCTATTATTTAGAGATAGCCCTTTGTTAACTTGATGTCTGCCATCTGCATTCGTGCAGTTCATAATTGGGGGTTTAAAATTTTTTAATTTGTTTTAATTAATTAGCATTCCTAATTATGATTTTATTTTTTATTTCGGGGTACCTATTATTTAGGAAAAAGCCCTTGATAAATTGATGTCATGCCCTCTGCTTCGGCGTTCATAGATAGGGGGGAAAATTATTTAATTAGTTTTAATTAAATTTGCATTTTTCCCAATTATACTTGTTTTTTTATTTCCTTACCTATTATTTAAGATACCTTAGTTAAATTATGTCTGCCATCTGCTTCGTGAGTTTTATAAAGGGTTAAATTATTTTTTAGTTTTAATTATTAGCATTCCCAATTTAACTTTATTTTTTATTTCGCTGTACCTATTTTTTGAGACCGCTACAGTAACTAGTGTCATGCCATCTCATTCGTGCAGTTCATAATGGGGGAATTATTTATTAGTTTTAATTAATTAGCGTTCCTAATTATACTTTTATTTTTTATTTTCTGTCCCATTATTTAGAGATACCTTAGTCAACTAGATGTCCCATCTGCTTCGTGGTTCATAGATAGGGTTAAATTTTTTTTATTGTTTTAATTAATTAGCGTTCCTAATTATACTTGTTTTTTTATTTCGCTGTCCCTTTTTTTAAGGGCAGCCTTTTTAACTATTTTCTTTTTCTGCATTCTGCGTTTTAGAATGGGTTAAATTATTTAATTATTTTTTAAATTTAAATTAGCATTCCTTATTATGACTTGTATTTTTTTTTTTGCCTGACCATTTTTTAGAGACCGCTACAGTCAACTAATGTCTGCCATCTGCTTCGTGCGTTCATAATATGGGTAAAAAATTTTATTATTTTAAAATTTTTGCAGTTCCTAATTTTCTTGTATTTTTATTTCGCTGACCTATTATTTTGAACCGCTACTCACTAGATGTCATGCCTCTGCAAATTTGTGCAGTTCTAATATGGGGAAGAAATTTTAAATTTTTTTTAAATTATTAGCAGTTCCTAATTATGACTTTTATTTTTTATTTCGCTGTACCCATTTTTTAGAGATCCTTATTAAATTGTGTCATGCCATCTCATTCGTGCAGTTCATATATGGTTTAAAAAATTTATTAGTTTTAATTAATTAGCATTCCTAAATTTTGACTTGTATTTTTTTTTTCGCTGACCTATTATTTAAAAGATAGGCCTTGATAACTTTATGTCATGCATCTGCTTCGTGCAGTTCATAGATATGGGGAAATTATTTAATTAGTTTTTTAATTAAATTTCATTTTTCCCAAATTTTGACTTGTATTTTTTTTTTCGCTGACCTTTTTTAGAGATAGCCCTTTGTTTAAATTGATGTCATCCATCTGCATTCGTGCAGTTTATAGATTGGGGGTTTAAAATTTTTTTATTGTTTTTTTTAATTAGCAGTTCCTAATTATGACTTGTATTTTTTTTTTTCGCTGTACCTATTTTTAGAGACAGCCTTAGTTTAAATATTTTCATGCCACTGCATTCGGCGTTCATAGATATGGTTTTAAAAAATTTTAAATTTGTTTTAAATTTAATTTGCATTTCCCAATTATGACTTGTATTTTTATTTCGCTGTATCTTTTTTTAGAACCGTACAGTCCTAATGTCAGGGCCCTCTGCATTTGTGCAGTTCATAGATATGGGTTTAAAATTTTTTTAATTAGTTTTTTTAAATTTAAATTGGGGTTCCTAATTATGACGGGTTTTTTTTTTTTGCTGTACCTTTATTTAGAGATACCCTTTTCCAAATAGATGCATGCCCTCTGCATTTGTGAGTTCATAGATATGGGTTAAATTATTTAAATTTTTTTAATTAATTAGCATTCCTAATTATGACTTGTATTTTTTTTTTTCGCTGTACCCATTTTTTAGAGACAGCCTTGTTAACTTTTTTCATTCTATTGCATTCGTGCAGTTCATAGATATGGGTTTAAATTTTTTAATTAGTTTTAATTAATTAGCAGTTCCTAAATTTGACTTGTATTTTTTATTTTGCTGACCCCATTATTTAGAGACCGTACAGTCAACAGATGTCATGCCCTCTCATTTTGCAGTTCAAGATTGGGTTACATTATTTAATTAGTTTTAATTTTTTCAGTTTCCCAATTTTGACTTGTATTTTTTATTTCGCGTGCCTATTTTTAGAGCCGCTAAAGTCAAATAATTCATGCCATCTGCATTCGTGAAATTCATAGAATGGGTAAAAATTTTTAATTGTTTTTTAAAAATTTGCTTTCCCAATTAACTTGTATTTTTTTTTCGCTGTACCTATTATTTAGGCCCCCCCACGTCAACTAGATGTCATGCCATCTCTTCGTGCAGTTTAAGATATGGGTTAAATTATTTAATTAGTTTTAAATTAAATTTGCAGTTCCCATTATGACTTTTATTTTTTTTTTCGCTGTACCTAATTTAAAGACACCTTATTAAAATAGTTGTCTCCCTCTGTTCGTGCAGTTCATAATATGTGTTAAAATTATTTAATTATTTTAAATTATTAGCAGTTCTTAATTATACTTATTTTTTAATTCGCTTTACCTATTATTTGGGGGAAAAGCCTCAGTTAAATATGTTCAGCCATCTGCATTCGTGCAATTCATTATAGGTTAAAAATTTTTTAAATTGTTTTAATTAAATTAAGCGTTCCTAATTATGACTTGTATTTTTTTTTTTTCGCTGTACCATTTTTAAGGATAGCTTTAGTTCTAGTTTTTTTATGCCCTCTGCATCGTGCAGTTCATAGATATGGGTAAAAAAATTAAAAAAAAAAATTTGTTTAGCAGTTCTTAAATTTGGGTTTTATTTTGCATTTCGGTGTTACTATTATTTAGACAAGCCTAACTTAAATGTTAACAAATAATGTCATGCCCTCTGCATTCGTGCACCAAAAAGATATCGGTAAAAAGTAAATTTTTGTTTTACTTAATTAGCGGTCCCCAATTATGATTCTATTTTCATTTCCACAATAAATTAAAATACGTTTTTTTGCATCGCATTCCTCCCTGATTAGGGTATTAACATTTAATCATTACTTTCTTATTTTTATCTGTTTTTTCTTCTTTTTTTATTTGATTATACGATACTAGACAAATATCTTGCACTCCAAACCCAGGTATAAAACTGGCTGGGCCTCATAAAATGAAATTTTAATTTTTACTTTAGTTTTTTAAAGGATTCTTTTTTTTTTGAAAATTGGAATCAACTCCCCTTTCTACAAACCATGCCAAACACTTTGATACTTTTGGGTTGTACATATTTGTTTTCTTTTCATATTGAAAAGAAACGTTTGGGGATATTTTTTTTTTGTTTCCCTTGCTACTGCGCGTCTGATGCATTGGAATTGTACGTGCCCGCTACTTTAACGTGGGCTTGCCGAAAACAATCCCGCGGCCCGCCTTTCACCTTTTATAAAACGAACACGTTTGTGAAACGCGCTATTTTCAAAATCGTTTTGGTTAGTTGTTTTTTTGTTTTCAATAGGGAAATTTGCAAAAACTTCCAATATCGGGAAAAATTTTGTGCAATATGAAATAATCGTCTAAAAATGATATAACGATAATTTTAAGTTTATAAGTTAATCGTTCAATATCATTGAGGGGCAAAGTTTGACCTTTTAAATTTCCCGCCCCTTTATTTTGAAACGGCTGCCCTCACAGGTCACAGCCCTCATGACGAACACGGCCGCCTAGTTAAACAACGAAATTCCCTTCTTTTACTAAAGTCTTTGGTTCACACAACAATGGCCAACAATAAAAAACAGTTGATGTCCTTTACCAAGTTTTGTAATCAACATTGTGTTTTTACTTACTAGGAAAACGCTTAAGTCCCGCCGCGTTGTTGGATGAGCGTAATTGGTGCATTAAGTTGCGGTTGCCAAGAATTATGCGGATTTTCTGTTGATTGGATATTGCTTTACGTCTCATATTTGTTCTGTGAAAAAAATCATTACTAAGTTGAAGATTTTCTTAAAATTAATTTAAATTAACTAAAAAATAAACTTTAATTTTTAATTTTTTTAATCAATTGTAATTTTAAAAAAAAAAATCGTAAAATTTTGATTTTCATAAGAAATAATTATTCGATTGTGCTCAAATTTCACACGAATATATTAATTCAAAAATTAAGGTTCTGTGAAAAAATCATTATGATCGGATAAAGCATGTAGGTGCTATAAGCATATAAGCCAAAGAAATTTAAAAAATAAAAAAAAGTCGTAAAATTGTGATTTTTTAAAGAAATTTATCTTTTGATAACGCTCAAATTTCACACAAATATATCAATTAATAAAATTAAGGTTATGTGAAAAAATTATTACAATCGGACAAAGCATGTAGGTGTTATAAATCGAAGAATTTTTGTTAAAAATCGAAAAAAATCGTAAAATTGCGATTTTCATGAGAAATAATTTTCCGATTGCGCTCAAAAACGTGGCAGTTCTAAGTTCAGAAATTTCAAAGGCCTCCATAAAATTTCATCGCAATCGGAGTATCGGTTTAGCCGGAATCGTGCGGACAAACAGACAAGAAAAAAAAAACATTCCGGATTTTTTCTCGCAGTGTAGTAGAATGGAATCTTCGCTACGCTCATCCAATTATCATTAAAATGCGGTTAAATCTTACGTTGTGATATTACAAAATGTATAAAATAAATATAAAGCTATTAGAACAATCTAGATGTCAAAATATGCTTCCACAGCCAAGATAATCTCCAAAAGCGAGTAAAATTGATACATCGTACGTGATTGGTTGATGGTGGCTATGAAGGCTGGTGACGTATGACCCGTTTTTCCCCGCCAAAATATGTAGAAAACTTTCACACTTGTTTTATAAATGAAAATATTCTCAAAATCAAGAAAATAAGATATTTTTTGTGTAAAGGAAGGTGGCCTTAACCCGTAAAACCATAAAAATAATGTTATGGCAAATTCCCTATGTTTGCAAAGATGCAAATTCGATTTTGCCAAGCTTTTCAAGGGTGTTGTTAATGTTACGGGACACTGTACGTTTATGAATTAAGAATCCGCAAATTTGGAAGGGTAGATGAGCTTGGCCCTTTTTTTAGATCTCATCTCTTTTGAGTGTGTAAGGTTTGGCTGATTTTAACAAGTTTTTTGTTATGTGTGGGATTATTTACTACAATTCAGAAATTTAGAAAAAAAAAAAAAAATTTAAAATTTTAATTTCTGAATTGTAGTACCTAAATAATCTAAGGCACACGAACTCCAGCCCTATATACAGCTACGAGAGTTGGGGGTTTTCAGCTATCTGCACACGCCGCCCCGAAAGAGTTACAATCTTGAAACTCGGTATATGACCTGTACGTGGTCCATGACATACCAAAAAAAATCAACCCGATCCGACAACTCGTTCTGTGTCAAAAAAGGCTCTCACATCGTCAAATTCCTTTTGGCTGGCTGGTGGTTGGGTGGGTGGCTGGCTGGCTAGGAGTTCTCTGCGGAGATTAATTTAGCCTACAGAGAAAACGGTAAATCTTAGAACTATGAAACTTGGACCACACTTAGATGTACTTCAGACGCAGTGACTTTTGCTTTCAAAACCAAAATCGGGTAACAGGACCGGAGAAAATCAAAATTTGGATGATAATCAAACGCGTATTACCAAGGCGTGGTAATTTGTACAACCTTGAAATGAAACAGGCTATTAACCATTATAAATATCTTGCGTACAAAACACAAGGGGCTAAAGTTGGGGGATGACCATGGGCCCAAAAATGACAAAAAACATATCTGTGAACTTGAAGAAATGAAGCATTCAAAGAAAACGCTACAACTGAGATGTTTCAAACGTGGAATACATTTTGATATCTCTCATTCTTTATCACTTTTGAATATGGAAAGCAAAATTGGGTAACGGGTACCGGAGAAAATCAAAATTATCAAAAGTAGGTAATTCCGTACTCTTATGAATAATACGCTATACTGAGAAAATGGTTCATCTAAGAACTTTGAAACTTGGGCCACACTCAGATGTACCTCATATAACAAAAACCGGGCAATTGGGACCGGGGAAAATCAAAATCAAAATGCGTAATTACTCAGGCGTAGTAATTTGTACAAGCTTGAAATTAAACATGCTCTTGACCATTATAAATATCTAGTGCTTATGCTAGTGCGTTGGTCTTGTTGTTAGCGTATCTGCTTCCAATGCAGAAGGGCCAGGGTTCGATTCCCGCTAAAGTCAGAAGTTTTTTAACTTCTGATTTGGACTTAAGTCTATCAGTTCTTGTCTTAGGAGTTTGTAAACGGTAACTTTGGAGCCGTCCTAGCAAAATCAAAACGCGTAATTAGTCTAATTACTCAGGCGTAGTAATTTGTACAAGTTTGAAATTAAACATGCTCTTAACCATGATAAATATCTAGTGCTTATGCTAGTGCGTTGGTCTTGTTGTTAGCGTATCCGCTTCCAATGCAGAAGGGCCAGGGTTCGATTCCCACTAAAGTCAGAAGTTTTTTACTTCTGTTGGTTGGTTGGTAGCTGTTGGTACTATATCTCTTAAGAGGGTTTACCACCCTTTTGGCAGTTAGTAAATAGCGGTTCGCTCCGCCAAGAAGCATCCTACGTATATACAATTTTGCAAACTTGTCAATAAAGCATAGATGGACGTTCTTAGTCCTAGATTTTCAAAATTTTGTCTTGATCAGCCAGAAAAAATTCACGAATACAGTCAATTTTGGACTTTTTAACAAAATTGAAATTTGTGAAATCTAATTTATTCTTTATAAATTATGTATTTCAAAACAAATTTTAGGAATGTGTTACTATACGGTAGTTTTAGTAGAGATTTGTGGGCGCTGCCATTTTGTCTGTGACGTCACGGAAGTGCTGCTAGAAACTCGTTTCCACCATGTAGCACATGTTAGCACAGCACCTTCATGGCGCCAACAAAAACACCGTATCATTTTCCATTTCGTGAATATGTCATTTCCCAAAAAGGGGCCCCAGGGAAAAAAAAAATTTAAAAAAGAAAAAT